>REGO01000435.1:1454002-1493819 GCA_010120015.1 Rhombomys opimus | reverse complement strand
GATGAGGGAGGGAGGGAGGGACTGGGAGGGAACGAGGGTTCGGGGCACGGCTGGGATACAGAATTAATAAAATGTAACTGATAAAAAAAATAAAAAATAAATAAATAAATAAAAAGAAAATATTTTGAGAAAGTATTTAGTCCTAAATGGGATGTCTTCATCAAACCCCTTCCCACAGGCTCATGGATCTATGCAAAGAGAAGGCTGAAAAATTATCAGGGACACAGGTGTGGCTGATGCCAAGAAAAAAAGTGCTTTTCCGACACAACAGATTCTGTGCACATATGAACTCACAGATACTGTAACACCACAGAGCTGTACAGGTACAAAAGAGTGTAACAACACTGAGAAGGAGAGATGGACACAACATCCCACCACTAACAAAGAAGCTCTTTATAATTAATGCCTGCTGAGAAAGGGAAAATCCATTTTGTTCAATGAAAAAAACATACTAACCACTCTCTAGAAAAATCCCATGCCCAGGAGTAGTTGGCCAACACAAAATGGATACTGTTGTTTAGTTTTTGTTTGTTAGTTTGTTTGTTGCTTGTTTGTGGGTTTCTTATTTTGTTTTGTGTTGGTATTTTTACCTTATTGGTTCTTAGTTTGTTTTAATTCTCATTTTCTGATTTTTTTCTTTTGAGAGAGATCATAAAGGTGGGAAATGGGGAGAACCTGTGAAGATTTGATAAGGATAAAGTATATGATCAAAATATATTATATAAAAAATTAAAATAAAATATCATTACTATTAAAACAAAAAAAGAATATATAATGAATTAATTGTAAAAAAATAAAACATAAGATTAAAAAAAATTTGCTGTGCTCATGGTATCTCTTCACCACAATAGAAATGCTAACTAAAACAGAAGTTGATAGCAGGGACTTGTGTACTGCTATGATATGCCTTTCCAAATTTTTGTTTAGAGGAATATGGACTTTGGAACTTTGAATTAGAGCAGTTGAAAGCTCTAAGTGGGGTTCAAGGGGACATGCTAGTAGGAACAGAACAGACAGTAGTGTTAAGGGTGATTTGAACAATGAGGTTCTAAAACCTCAGGCTCAAGAGGTTTTAGACGAAAAAAAAAAAAAAAAAACATTAATAAGTGGCCTAGAGACCATTCCGATGTTTCGGTGAAGAATGTGATTAATTTTTTTCCTTATCTATAAAAGGCTGCTTGAGGCTAAATTGAGGTATTTAACAGCTTTGGCAGATAACATTTCCAAACAATATAGTCATGACCGAATTATATGGGTATTATTGGTCAGTCATTTGCAGATATATAATGAAAAGGAGCAAGCTCAACAATAAAAAATACAAGATGTACAGTTGGAGGAGAAAAGGAAAACCAGGATGTTGCAGGATATTTGATCTCATTTTAAACCCCTAGATTGTGCACTGTAAAATTCTGTTTCTAGTTGTGGAACAGCTCAGCCCTAACACACACCCTTAACTCAAGGGCTTTCTGTTTACTGTAAACAAGTACTTGTGGTTCTGGCTCAGTCCTAGCACATACCTTTAATTCAAGAGCTAAATAAAGTCAGCCCCAGCTGATAGGGATTAAACAGAAAAGAGGGACTTTTAGAGAAGGATATTTAAGACAACTTGAAGGAGAAGAGAAAGAAGGAGAAGGAGAAATAGCTGTTGGCTTTTGGATTTTGGCTTTTAGCTTTTTTCCAGCTAGGAGGTAAGCTGAGTAAGCAAGTTCTTTTCCTCTGGGACATGAGCTGAGTAGGAAGGTCTGCCTCTCAGAGACAGCAAGTTTTTACCCCAGTATCTGGTCCTTGAGTCTTTATTGGTAAAATCTAATGGTTGGGATTTTTGCTTTATAAAACACCAGGAAATATAAACAGATTTAAAAAAGCCTGATGCTATGAAGAATAAAGGGAATGGTGACCTCAGAGCAAGATCCCACCCAGGTAAGTTGCCAATTTATGAAAAGGAAAAAGAAGCTGTGTGTGGTGGTGTGTACCTTTAAACCCAGCAATCTGGCAGAGGCTGTTGGATCTATATCTCTTAGTTCAAGGTCAGCCTGTTTTACAAAGCAAGTTCCAGGACTACCAAGCTTAGAGAGTGAAGGAAACCATAGAAAATAGAAAGGACATGATGTTTTTTTTTTTTTTTTCCCCTATCAAGCATCATAACTTGGCATATTTGACTACATGTTTCTGCCTTTATAGTCAAAGATGCAAGAATGGGGTCATGGAATCTCCCTCTATGAATAAGGAAAGCCACTGAGTTCAAGTGTGTCACAGAGTTGTTTGGGGGATCCATAAGCAGACATCTCTATGGCCAGCTCTCAGGGCCCTTGACAAAGGGGACATCAGGCATCTATGAGGCCACCTGTGGACCACCTGCAATCATCTGCACATGTGCTGTGTCACCTTATAAGATGACTCGTCCATCCTTCTCTCTCTCTTTCCAACCTTTCCCAGAGAAGGTCTCTGTGATCACCCCCTCCCCTTCCCCTAATAGGACCTCCCACATGAAACCAGAAGTATGGCATGATTTATGAACCTGCTGTATTATTCCACTGGACAATCCTAACAGTTGTCCTATATGGAGGCCCAGAGACGCTATTGGGTGAAGCTGTGAAGGTGAAGCCTGGATTTCCTTAAAGATTCCAAAAGGTTGCAGATGCCAACCTTTTGAGCTGTGGGATACGTGCAGAGGAAAGCTGCTAACAGGGAGTGGAAGCAGCTCCAGAGAGAGAAGTGTGTTGGGATCAACAAAGCTGAAAGGAGTTGGAGATCTCACAAACACTTGGACATCAGACAGGAATATGCACAGTTTAGAGTTTACCCAGCTGGTCTTTGGTCTTGCTTTGGTCCAGTATTTCCTCACTATGCTCCCTCTTCACCCTTTTGGAGTGGTAATATATATCCTGTGCCACTGTAGGTTGAAAGTGAGTTATCTGGCTTCCATTTTGATATTAGAGACTACAGTTAAGAGGTTACATGAATCTCAGAAGATACAATTATTTTTTTAGGTTTTCTGTATTTATTTATTTATTAACTTTTATTAATTATACTTTATTCACCTTGTATCCCCCATAAACCCCACCCTCCTCCCCTCCTAATCCCACCTTCCCTCCCCCTACTTCACACATGCTCCTCCCCAAGTCCACTGATAGGAGAGGTCCTCCTCTCCTTCCTTCTGAAGATACTATTTTTAACATTGTTGAGACTGTGTTAGACTGTGGGGAATTTTGAAGTCTGACTGAATGCAATTTTGCATTATGATGTGGCTGCCAGCCTATGAGGGTCAGGGGGTGGCTTGAATGAAATTGGTCCCTATAGTCTCCTAGGGGGTGGCACTATTAGGACATGTGAACTTGGAGGAAATGTGTCACTGTGACTGGCCTAGAGGATTCCAATGCTTATGGGATGTCCAGTGTCACTTGCTCTTTCTGCTGCCTGAGGATCCAGATATAGAACTGTCAGCTACATCTGACATGCCTGCTGGCATGCCACCATGATTTCCACCATGCTTCCGGAAATGTTTCCACCATGAGGACAATGGACTAAACCTCTGAACTGTGAGCCAGCCCCAGTTATATATTTTTCTTTCTAAAAATAGCCATTATCAGGGATAAAATACTATCCCTATCAGTGTTGATCCTAACCTGATGATACCAAAGTCAAAGTAAACTCATCTTCCTAAGTTGCTTTTATTTGCAGCATTTTTTCACATCAACAGACATTCACCAATACAGAAAGACAGTCAAATAGCTTCCAAATCCTTACCTTATCTTCCATTCATTATCAGTCATAGTCACTAGGTAGCAAATTCATTACGTTGTTTAACTCATCTTCTTTGCTTTTACATTTCCGAATATCAGACATAAGATGCATCTTAATTCAAATAATAAATTATTTTGCTATCTGGTCTTGGTGGCAGGTAGCCTAACTTTGATTTCCTAATGACAAAACATGACCATGTGATTCTTCATTGAAATTCAGTATGAATGTTTTAATGTTTCTTTAAAATACTGTTTAATCATCAATTATGTTAAGAAAGTCTTATGGCAGTTAATGCTTAGGGATGCTTCAGTGCCAAAAAGAAATAAGAATACTTTAATGATATTATCTGGTGGTGTAGCAGGAAAAAAAATTCTATAATGAAAGTTAGGGAGCCTACATTTAATTTAGAGCTTCTTTATAAATTGGCAATAAAACAATAGAAAATCATTTAATTTTTCTGAGCTTGTCTAAGTCTTCATATGTGAACGGAGAGTGTGAGCTGGACCATATAACATACAGATTACATCCAGTAACGGGGGAGAAAATATAAAAGATAAAGGAAAGTGAGTAGAATTAATCAAATCATAAAATGTTTTTGTGCATTAAAAATTAGGCCTCTCACAAAATCACTTGTTTCTTTCATTTCTTCTTCCATGCTAGCAATGCCAAACTAGCCCTATGGATTTGCTTCCTTTGAACACAGAGCATGCAGTAAGCATTCTATCAGTGTTTCAGAAATGTACTGCCTTAGGTTCTTCTCCTTTCTCCTTTGCTCTTCTTTTGCTCCTTGGTTTGTTAATTTGTCTCAATTCCCTAGTCACCCTTTTCCTTCTCTGTTTCTTCCAACATAAACAGAGAAATCCTAAACACATTTTCGTAAGTTCTCTCAACATGAAAGAGGATTGAAAGAAGCAGGCTGTGTTGGGAGAATAAGGAGCGATTCTGCTCACATTTCTCTTTAGTGCTATGCACATTAAATTCTGCTCATGATATGATCACAGAATACGCTCATGAAATCCAATGAAGTAGTCATTGTTCATCCTCTGACTTCTAGCTACCATTCTGTTGAAAGGAGACACAATTGACTGTGGCCCTTGGGAGAAGCTGTTTTTATTGGCTAAAATTGTTCTTTTCTATAGAGCTTACAAACCTGGGAAAATATGCTTTGATTGCTTTTCTCTTTTACACAGTTTGTTTAATGGCTCAACATGGCTATCTTTTGTCTTTATGATTTCTTTGAAGGAAACCAGTTCTTTATTGTGTGTGTATATATCCACACATATACAAACATTTGATTGTATATTGTAAATTGTCTGACTCTTCAAAACACAAAGAAAATAAATGAAGAGAAAGATTAGCAAAGACTCTATTGTGCATTCATTAGCAACAGAAGCTCCTACCCTTTCGGATCTATATGATATGGAAGAACTATGACAGTCTTCATTACCCAGCAGAAGGAAAGAAGACAAGAGGTCCTCAGGGATCTGATTAAGTGCTGCAGGTGAGAAACCAGAGAAACATACTTTTGCCTGGAGGGGCTTCATTCCATCTGAAAAGGTCAAGTACTTCACAATACTTGACTGAAGTATTTGTTTGAAGCTTCTTCCTGGCAGAGTGAAAAGAAATGCTGACTCATTTCTAAATTATTAATAATAAAATCTGTATTAGTTATGTTGTTATATAACAATAATTTGTATTTTGAAAAGAAATAGGATAAAATACAAAATGAAAGAAACATAGGAAGTGAGGGAGATTATATGCTTGGCTGTATTTCCAGGTGTACCTGATATTTCTAGATTCCTCATACAAACCATAAGGTAAAAGATAAGATTTTATTCACCAGGTGAATGTGCAGATTGTGTGAGTGGCAATAACTTTATTCAAACAAATTCTTTAAAGGAAGGATTTTAATCCAGCTCCCATAATTTTGTCACAGGGATTTGTTGGCACACAAATGAAAACACATTCAACAGAAACTGTTAATGTTTATATATCCTGAAAAGAGAAAATACAGGCATGCTGCTTCATTCTAAAATAGTTCCTTTTTCTAATACTACATGAACCCAAAATAAATGCATAACGATTGACACAAGAAATATTGCCATTTCTATATCTTTAACTTGTTTTCAGACTCAATTAATCTTAGACTATGTATGTTCATATTCATTTACCTGTTAGTATTCCTTAGCCCTAACATTTGGACAAGAACCCTTGGTGTCAAAATGATGATCCAGTGTTGAGTAAGTGTTTCTGTCCTTGTTGAATATATAGTCTAGTGGGTAAAATAATAAATAACAGAAGTGAACAGACATATCTGTACAACAATTAGTCATTGTTCAGTGATGTTTAGAAAAACTGTAGACACATTAAAGAAAAACAAATTTTAATAAAGTTAGAAAAGACCATACTACATAGGTTGAAAACTACAGATAAGAAACATCAGAGGAAGGCCCTTGATCCTCTTACATCAAAGACTTTTCAGTTTACCCTTTTGTACTCTTGAATCTGGTGGACACAATTGCTTCAGATTTCCACAACAACTAAGAGAATATACTGCAGCACAAAGTTCTATGTCTGCGCATATTTGTTAGCAAAAGAAACAAGAAGTTAGCCTGTGATTAATTTCTTCTTTTTAAAATAACTCTTAGAAGTTAATGTTAATCTGAATCCTACTGGGCAAGAACAGTAGGTATGATTTCAGCTTACCAGTGTTTACTATTTAGAAAGGCAGCCTGGAGGGTGGGCTGGTGAAGGATGAGTGGATGTGTTGGACAGTCACTGAATCTATCACATTGTATATTACCAATGGAGATCAATAATATAAAAAGGTAACAAAATGGTATGATAAAAAACAAAACATCAGTGATAGAAGTTTACTGTTTATTGTGATATGCTAGATAGAAATCTCTCTGTCCATCCTTTTATCTATCTTTATCCCTTTCTCTGTCTGTCTGTCTGACTCTCCCTCTCTCTCTCTGTGTCTATATGTGTGTCACAATACATCTTACAGGCTTCATTTCTTTTCTACTACTGTGTGGGTCCTGGAGATGATAAAAATCAGATCACTAAACTTCCTGGTAAGCTCCTTCATCTTCTGCTCCATCTCAATGGTCAGATCAATGGTCTGATGAACACTAATGTCATCCTTTTCAGCAGTTTTAGAAGAATTTTAATTACTGTGACAGAAGAGACCTGATATATCTAGGAAAGAGAACCAAATCAAGTTTTGCTTAAGAACGATGAAGTGGGATGGCAGAGCATGAGCTTCTAACATGAAGAGAAAAAACCAGGTAGACTGGCAACCATGTTAGACTTTACAAGCCTTAATAAGAGGAAATGCCTGAAAAAATTTAAGAAGATCACTATGATTTCTTTATTTGGTAACATGCAACCCACTGTGGGTTTATGCATGGGCTGTAGATTAGAATAATTCATGGTAGTGGGGTGATGACTCCATGTGTAAACTGCTTGATATGCAAACATCATAACAAGATCAGATCTTCAGGTTCCATATAAAATGCTAGGCATGACAGTGTACCACTCTAACTCAAATGCTGGGTAGATGGTGGCAGGGTGATCTCCAGAGCACTTTTGAAAGCCATTCTATCTGAAATGACAAGTTCAGTGAGAAACTCTGCTTTAGAATATAAGATAAACAGTGATAGAAGCCATCCAGTGTGAACTTCTGGCCTCTACACATTCATGTACGCTTACATATACAATAATAACACACAACAATAACAACAACCAATAACAATAAAAGAAATTATTTGATGAAGGAAACTGGGAAACAAGATATGGACTCATATTAAAGACTTTTAAGATTAGATGGAATTACAGACCTAGCATGCAATGGACCTGAGAGATAGTGGTTACATTCTCCTGAAATAATATTGAAGAACAGTTGCCAAATTTGTTTCCACTTGCAAGTCTTGTCTATCTTGATGCTTTTGTTACTTTAGTATTACCACCCATATTTACCTGTTGAAACAGACATTGGTTAACACTTTAATGTTTTATTTCAATACTAAAGTAATTTTTATCTTTTTATTGAGACTCCTTCTCACACATAACAATGAAAACTTCTTTCAATCCATTCCACTAATGACCTATATCTATGTGAGTGGTCATATTGGCCAACAATAATTTGTGTTAGACATGTGCTTACTTATTGAGTGGGTGAGTACTTGTTTGCTAAAGTAAGGCTCTAATTGCATTCTTACCATAGAAAACAAAAACAAAAGCTGAAGAGTGTGAAAGCAATACAGTTGATTGATATCTCTACTTGCATGATTTTTCTCACTTCCTCAGCTCTTAATGAACAAGAATTTCAAGAATAAATAAAATAATTCTGTGACAGCTAATTTGTAAACTTACTGTTTCAGGTTAACTTAATCCAGGATTAGATAACCAAAAATTTTTGTCTTCTTTTTCTCAGACTGCCAATACAAGTGATTATGTTAACTCTATGAAATGCCTTTGATTGATTTTTGGAGGAAAGGGCAAATTTCAAAGAGTGAAATAGGAGAACTTGAAGAATATTTTATTGACTCCTTACACAGTGAGAGTTTTCTGGCCAGATTGTGCCAAGACAAGAACTTGAAGGACAGTGACAGGGGACAAGAAGTGCTAGGTCATCAAGAATGTTCTTGGATGACGGACTGAACCACAGGCACAAGCAACACTAAAGAAATGAAGGTGATAGTAAAGTGGAGGAAAACAGATGTTATGCTGACATCTGTTTTCCTCCACTTTACTATCTTTTTTTTTATTTATTTTTTATCAGTTACATTTTATTAATTCTGTATCCTAGCCGTGCCCTGAACCCTCGTTCCCTCCCAGTCCCTCCCTCCCTCATCACTACTGTGCCCCTTTCCAAGTCCACTGATAGGGGGGGACCTCCCCCCATTCATCTGATCCTGTTTTATCAGGTATCTTCATTGAGTTCCTGTTAGAAATAGTCCTTGTTCCCCTCACTTTGGGAAACCAATTGGTTACTGAGCTACCACAGGCTACATCTTAGCAGAGAATTCTCGACAGAGGAATATCGAATGGCAGAGAAACACTTAAAAAAATGCTCATCCTCATTAGCCATCAGGGAAATGCAAATCAAAACAACCCTGAGATATCACCTTACACCCATCAGAATGGCCAAGATGAAAAACTCAAGTGACAACACATGCTGGAGAGGTTGTGGACAAAGGGGAACCCTCCTCCACTGCTGGTGGGAATGTAAACTGGTACAACCACTCTGGAAAGCTATCTGGCGCTTTCTAAGACAATTAGGAATAGTGCTTCCTCAAGACCCAGCTATAACACTGCTAGGTATATACCCAAAGCTTGCTCAAGTACACAAAAGGGATACTTGTTCAACCATGTTTATAGCAGCTTTATTTGTAATAGCCAGACCCTGGAAACAACCCAGATGTCCATCAACGGAAGAATGGGTACAGAAATTATGGTATTTCTACACAATGGAATACTACTCAGCAATCAAAAAGGAGGAAATCATGAAATTTGCAGGCAAATGGTGGGATTTAGAAAACATCATTCTGAGTGAAATATCCCAGAAGGAGAAAGACAAACACGGTATATACTCACTTATATAGACCTATAAGATATGATAAACATAATGAAATCTATACACCTAAAAAAGATAATCAAGAGAGCGGACATGGAGTAAGAGGATCAATCCTCGTTTAGAAAGACAGATGGGATGTGCATTGAACGCATGACAGGGGTCTACTGAGCGCATCTGAAAGCCTCTAACTAGCAGTGTTTTCAAAGCAAGGACTCATGACCAAACCTTTGGCAGAGTAAAGGGAATCATAAGAAAGAAGGGGAGTTAGTCTGATGGGGAAAGGATAGGAGCTCCACAAAGACCAAATATATCTGGGCATAGGGTCTTTTCTGAAACTGACATTCAACCAAGGACCATGTATGGATATAATCCACTTTACTATCAGTTCATCAGAATCAAATCACTACTTTTTTTACCCTCATCAAGTACTTTGAAAAGGTCCCTAAGGAAGCCAGAGTGAAAGTGACTATGTAAACTTGGTCTTTGAAGATTTTAGTCAGGTATCATTTGGACAAGCAGAAGCAATCAAGTGGGAATGTAAAGAGGAGAAAGTCTCAATAATATCAACATAATGTAAGGTTTGATCATATGCTCTTCTTATGCAATAAAACAAGGTATGGAAAAGAAGCACGTTTGTGGTTTGGTTTTTTTCTGTTCAGGTTTTGTTGGTTTTCTCCATTTTTTGACTGAAGCATCAAACTATTTATAACTTAACTTAGAGGTTGAGATGTTACAGCCTAGTAACATCTATCACTGGTATATTCAGTTCAGAAGAGAACCTGAATTGACACTTGTTAAGTTTTTTTTGGGGGGGGTTAACAAAGTGCTTTTTTTCTTTTTTCTTTTATTTTATTAATTACACTTTATTCACTTTGTATAACCCCATAAGCTCCTCTTTCCTCCCCTTCCAGGCCCACCCTCCTTCCCCCTTCTTCACGCATGCCCCTCCCCAAGTCCACTGATAGGGGAAGTCCTCCTCTCCTTCCTTCTGATCTTAGTCTATCAGATAAGATCAGGAGTGGATGCATTGTCATTTTCTGTGGCCTGGTAAGGCTGCTCTCCCCTCAGGGGGAGGTGATCAAAGAGCAGACCAATCAGATTATGTCAGAGGCAGTCCCTATTCCCATTACTATGGAACCCACTTGGACACTAAACTTCCATGGACTACATCTTTGCAGGGATTCTAGGTTATCTCCATGCCTGGTACCTGGTTGGAGTATGAATCTCTGGGAAGACATCTGTGCTCAAATTTTTTGGTTCTGTTGCTCTCCTAGTGGGGTTCCTGTCCTCTCCAGATCTTACTATTTCCCACTTCTTACATAAGATTCCATGCACACTGCCCAACAGTTGGCCGTCAGGCTCAGCATCTCCTTTGATAGTCTGCAGGGGGAGAGCCTATCAGAGGCCCTCTGTGGAAGGTTCCTAGGTTGTTTCCTGTTTTCTTCTTCTTCTGATGTCCATCCTCTTTGCCTTTTGGGATGGGAATTGAGTGTTTTAGTCAGAGTCTTCTCTCTTGATTAGTTTCTTTAGATGTACAGATTTTAGTAGGTATATCCTATCTTATATGTCTATATGAGTGAGTATATACCGTGTGTGTCTCTCTGCTTCTGGGACAGCTCACTCAGGATGATCCTTTCCAGGTCCCACCATTTACCTGCAAATTTCATGATTTCCTTATTTTTCATTGCTAGTAATACTCCATTGTGTAGATGTACCACAACTTTTGCATCCATTCTTCAGTTGAGGGGCATCTGGGCTGTTTCCAGCTTCTGGCTATTACAAATAAAGCTGCTACAAACATGGTTGAGCAAATGTCCTTATTGTGTACTCGAGCCACTTTTGAGTATATACCTAGGAGTTGTATGCCTGGATCTTGAGGAAGCGCTGTTTCTAGTTGTCTGAGAAAGCGACAGATTGATTTCTAGAGTACTTGTACAAGTTTACATTCCCACCATCAGTGGAGGAGGGTTCCCCTTTCTCCACAACCTCGCTATTGTCACTTGAGCTTTTCATCTTGGCCATTCTGATGGGTGTAAGGTGAAATCTCAGGGTTGTTTTGATTTGTATTTCCCTAATGTCTAATGACATTGAGCATTTCTTTAAGTTTATCTGCCATTCGATATTCCTCTGCAGAGAGTTCTCTGTTTAGCTTTCATCCCCATTTTTTAATTGGATTACTTGGTTTGCTGCTTTTGAGCTTCTTTAGTTCTTTTTTTATACTGGATATTAGCTCTCTGTCAGATAAAGGGTTAGTGAAGATTCTTTCCCTGTCTGTAGGCAGTCGTTTTGTTTTGATGATGGTGTCCTTTGCTTTACAGAAGCTTTTCAGTTTCATGAAGTCCCATTTATTGATTGTTGCTCTTAGACACTTGTATCTTTTAAGCCTGTGTAAGTTTCAAGTAGCTCATTGTGGTCTTCAGGTCTAAAACAGTATTGTATTACTCTTTTATATGTTAAAGACTGGGAGCTAAGATACCTGTCCATTGGTTGGTTTTATCCAATTGCATTTCTGTGTTTTATTTTCTGTTCTTTAAAGATAGAATAGACAACACACACTTACACATACACACACACACACACACACACACACACACACACACACATACACTCTCACACTCTACTACAATGAAGAAAATAATTCTAAAATTCTAAAACCCATAGAAAAACTCCAGCAGCATCATATATTCCTGCTTGATTATAGACACTCCTTAAAGGTCCTTCTCCCTTGGAATGAATTATAAATCGAAGTTAAGAAACATGGGTTTTAGAGGGAAAAGGGTATTAAGGATCAGGGCATACATAAGGTATTTGATGTATTAATGCCAGAATCCTGGTATGAATAAGAAAAGTGATTATAACATCTGAACTATTATAATACAGAACTATGTTAGAAATTAGCTGTTTTGTATAAATCACTTAACATAATCCTTAATTAAGCATTTGATGCAGTTATTTTGGGGGATTCTAGAGGAAAAAATAAGAGAAAGAGTATTATTTAAGTTGAATAGCATCTTTCTTATCTGTCCTGTCCACTGTACTCAGTGTTCTTACACCTCCAAGCCACTTACTCATGAATTGCAGGACTTGAGGGTATTGAGAGACCTCAGAAATACATGAGTGACCCAGTGGAGCCACCTTCCCTAGGAAACACTCAGGGATCTGTACAAGACACCAAGAAGGAGGCCAGATACTTTACCATATGGATCTAAACATGTGGAATGGGAAGCAAGTCACTTAGTAAAGGTAAAAGAAAGGTTGAAAGATAAAGGAAAAGGAATAGAAGGTTTGTATCACAATGTTCATCTTGTGAATTTATTAAAATCTGCCTTCATACTTAACAGTGTATATCAGAGTGAGCAATGTGAAAATACAAACTGATAATTCTATATAATTTTATGAAGCATTACCTTTTAGTTATTGATCTGCATCTGCTCCAGCTTCCACAAGGAAATAAGCCACATGGAGGTATCCTATATTTTCTAATAGCAGACTGTCCCCATTCCTGTAATGTGTACCAATATGAGCTTCTTTAAAAATGAATAACAAACAATAATCTCTTACATGAGATACAGTGATGGGGGAAGCAATAAAAAATCCACTACTCTGAAAATTTAAAGAGAAAAAATAAATACTCAAAAATGTGTGATATTTCCCCTAAGAATTATATTGCAGAGAAATTTTAGCAATCAAATTAAATATTTATATGTTTAATATGTTCTTATATTATTTACAAAATAATGACTGCATATCTATGATTAACAAATATAATCTACAAATATCATATATTCAACACATTGAATAAATAGTATCATGGAGGCAAACAGTATCTTACAAGGCCATATTATTCATTTGTAGTTAGCCTTCGTTTTCGCTTAACCTCAGAGTAGGTAAGAACATTCATGAATAATAATTTCTAATAATAATAGTTAATCATAGTCAGAACAAAACACTTCCACTTAGAATGACATGCAATGATCTTTAAAGGACAAAGGATAAAAAGGAGAACAAATTAGTATGCTACTTCAAAGCACCTGGAAGTAGCAACAATCCTTGATCCTGTATGACAACTGCAGACTTTAATGTTAAACTCTAAGAGAAAAACATTCTTAGGTTGTATTGAAACAAATCAGAAAAGGAAACAGAGGCTTCAGAAAGGTATAAATTAGTGAAGTAATTGCATCTGAATTTTTTTTTTTACAGTAACACCATTCAGAGAATGGTAACACAAATTCATACACAAAGAACATGATGATAACATACCTGCCAATGAGTAGTTCACGGAATGTTTAACACACTTTATTTATAATTGTGGATAAAGCTGGATCTTTTGAGAAGGGAACTGGAGGTGAATTCATAACAATACCTTTGTCCAAAGGTCCAGGATGCACCTCTGCCTTCCCACCAGAAGCTGCTTCCATTAGTGAGATGAGGGCAGTAGAAAACAAAACAAAACAACAAAATACAGCAACATTAAAGCCACAAAGCTATGAAACAGTAGAAATTAAAAAATGTTAAACAATATGGGATCGCAATATAGTATAGTTCCTATAGATGCACAAATTTCAGAACTTAAACTTGAGTGAGAGTCACAGTTATTAAAACAAGATTAATTCTACCTAAAATCAAAAGTACTGTGGAAAGAATTTGGATAAGATCCATTTCTGTTGCTGTAAATGACACTTCATAAATACTTCTTGTACTTTCAAATAATAACTTGTTTTCTGCTTATAACTTGTCAATATAGCTATAAAATAGTATTGCCAAGTTGTTTTCTTGAGTCAACAAAGAATTGTAACTATATAGTAGGGTAATCTGCTGGAAAATAATAAAATTATTACCTCATATATACATATATACATATATACACACGTACTTATGTATGTATATGTAGAAAAACAACTCAAATGCATCAAAAGTAGGTTAAAAGTTAACATTGCTTGGCCTCAAATCAAACACATAATAATAAGAATACCTACATTTTAAAAGATTATTGCAGTACATTACAGTGCAGGTGAAAAACCATTCCCAATCAAATAAATGTCTACACAAAGAATGTCTACACCGTTAAAATCCTGTGGTATATTTTCATCAATATAAACTAACACAAAAATACTTTCTGTTGTAATGTGATATCATTTTCATAATTAAGTAATATATAGGTATATGGAAAGATTCCTTATGCCATAAACATTCACACTACTCAAAGAACACTTCTTCAAAATCTTTTGTATATGCCACTATGAAGGCTGAAGAGATGGCTCAGTAGGTATTCTTCTGAGAATGCTAGTGAAACTTAGGAACAGGGCTGAGGTTTTTATGAATGTTTACTTTTTCTTAGTTTAATTTCCACAGTTTAAACTTCCCAGTTACTCAAGAGCAAAGTATCAAGTAAATTTATCTCACTGAAGTCTTTGTAGAGGTGACATATTTTTCTCCTGTGTTGTAAGTCATTGAATGTAGCATTAACTAGTAACATTGTTGGGCTGATAGTGGTATTTGACAGTGTTCTAGAGGAAGAAAGGATACAGCTTCAGAGAAAAAAGAACAGTGGCCGTTGAGTATTTGTAGTCCTAATTTTTGAATGAATATGATCTCATTGAGTCCTTATGTTTAACATTTGAATAAAAGATTTTAAAGTAGAATATAAAAGAACACAATAATAAATTAAGTGTAATGATTAAGAATTAGAAGCATTCTTCCTTAAGCCCTTAAGTACCTGATTTATTTCCCCATTAAATTACTACCCGCTGGAGAGCATTGAAAGCTGGCAACAAAATTGATCTTTCTACTATCCAATATAAATTGACAGCACAAATGTTCAAAAAAGTTGAAAATATGTATTTAACATCATTATGAAATTTTTCATTGTGAAAACTATGACATCTATATACCACACATTTTATTCTTCATGATAGAAAATATACCTAGTTTGGAAAGAAGACCCATATGCAGAAGGACATTTCAAATAATCTGTGTATATTGCATGATAGTAACACTCAAATATAGCAGTAGTATAAAAATAATAATTCAACATTTTTTAATTTTTTATTATTAGTTACATTTTATTAACTTTGTATTCCGCTCCATCAATCCTCCAAAACCCACTCTCCCTCTCTCATCTCCTCCCTTCACGTTTCTAAGTCCACTGAGAGGGGAGGACCTCCTCCCCTTTCATCTGACCCTGTTTTATCATGTATCCTCAGGACTGGCTGTAAAGTCCACCTCTGTGGCCTAGCAGGAGTGCTCCTCCCTTGGGGGGTGGGGAGGTCAAAGAGCCAGCCATTGAGGTCATGTCAGAGACAGTCCCTGTTGCAGTTACTAGGAAACACACTTGGATACTGAGCTACCATGGGCAATATCCGAGCAGGGGTTCTAGGTTTTATCCACACATGGTCCTTGGTCTGAGATACAGTCTCATAAAAGTCCCCAGTGAACTGTTGTAGTTAGTCCTTGTGGAGCCCTGGTCCCCCCAGGTCATACTAACTCCCCCTTCTTTCATATGGTTCCCTGAACACTACCGAAGGTTTGGTTATGAGTCTCAGCATCAGTTTTGATAATCTGCTAGACAGAGTCTTTCAGAGGCCCTCTGTGGTAGCTCCTGTCCTATTATTTGTTTTCTCCTAAGTCCAAAGTCCATCCCATTTGTCTTTCTAAATGAGGGTTGATCATCTTACCCAGGGTCTTCTTTCTTGTTTATCTTCTTTAGGTGTATAGATTTCAGTATATTTATCATATCTTATAGGTCTAAAGAAGTGAGTATAAACCATGTGTGTCTTTCTCCTTCTGGGATACCTCACACAGAATGATCTTTTCTAGATCTGACTATTTGCCAGCAAATTTCATGATTTTCTTGTTTTTAATTACTGAGTAGTATTCCATTGTGTAAAAATACCACAATTTCTGTATTCATTCCTCCTTTGATGGATATCTGGGTTGTTTCCAGGTTCTGGCTATTACAAATAAAGCTGCTACAAATATGGTTGAGCAAATGTCCTTGTTGTGTACTTGAACATATTTTGGATATATCATGCCTAGGAGTGATATAGCTGGGTCATGAGGAAGCACTATTCTTAATTGTTTGAGAAAACACCAGTTTGATTTCCAAAGTCGTTGTACAAGTTTACATTCCCACCAGAAATGGAAGAGGGTTCCCCTTTCTCCACAACCTCTCCAGCATGTGTTGTCATTTCAGTTTTTTATTTTAGCCATTTTGAAGGATGTAAGGTGAAATCTCAGGGTCGTTTTGATTTCCATCTCTGTGATGGCTAAGGACTTGTAGCATCTCTTTAAGTGTTTCTCTGCCATTTTATATTCCTCTATAGAAAATTCTCTGTTTAGCTCTGTACCCCATTTTTTAATTGGATTACTTGATTTATTGCCTTTTAACTTCTTTAGTTCTTTATATATTCTGGATATCAGGCCTCTGTCAGATATGGGGTTGGTGAAGATCCTTTCCCAGTCTGTAGGCCATTGTTTTCTTCTGACTACAGTGTTTTTGCTTTACAGAAGCTTCTCAGTTTCATGAGGTCCCATTTATTGATTTTTGTTCTCAGAGCCTGTGCTGTTGGTGTTCTGTTCGGGAAATTGTCTCCTGTGCCAATGAGTTCTAGGTTGTTCCCCAATTTTTCTTTTAACCAATTTAGAATATCTGGTTTTATATTGAGGTCTTTGATTCACTTGGACTTTAGTTTTGTGCACGGTGATAAATATGGATCTGTTTTCATCTTAATGCATGTAGACATCCAGCTGGACCAGTGCCGTTTGTTGAAGATGTTATCTTTTTTCCATGAATGATTTTGGATTCTTTTTCAAAACTCAAGTATTCATAGGTATGTGGGTTTATTTCTGGGTCTTCTACTTGGTTCCATTGATCTTCCTTTCTGTTTCTATGCAAATACCATGCAGTTTTTATTACTATTGCTATGTAGTACAGCTTGAGATTGGGGTTGGAGATACCTCCAGATGATCTGTTGTTATACAGGATCGTTTTGGAGATTCTGGGTTTTTGTTTCTCCATATGAAGCTGAGAATCTTTCTTTCAAGGTCTGTAAAGAATTCTCTTGGTAGTTTGATGGGAATTGCATTGATGCTGTAGATTGCTTTTGGTATGACAGCCATTTTCATTATGTTAATCCTATTAATCCATGAGCATGGGAAACTTTCCATCTTCTGATATCTTCTCCAATTTCTTTCTTCAGAGACTTGAAGTGTTTTTCAAACAGGACATTTCCTTGCTTGGTTAGAGTCACCCCAAGGTACTTTATGTTATTAGTGGCTATTGTGAAAGGTGTTGTTTCCCTGATTTCTTTTTCGGCCCTGTTGTCTTTGATATACAGAAAAGCTTTGATTTTTTTGGGAGTTGATTTTATATCCAGCCAATTTGCTGAAGTTGTATATCAGCTGAAAAAATTCTCTGGTTGAATTTTTGGGGTTGCTTATGTATACTACCAAGGCATCTGTGAATAGTGCAACTTTGACCTCCTCCTTTCTGTTTTGTATCCCCTTGCTCTCCTTTAGTATTCTTATTGCTTTAGCTAGGACTTCAAGTACTATGTTGAAGAGATATGGAGAGAGTGGTCAGCCTAGTCTTGACTCTGATTTCAGTGGGATTGGTTGGGATTTCTCTCCATTGAGTTTGATGTTGGCTGTAGGCTTGCTGTATATTGCCTTTATTATATTTAGGTATGTGCCTTGTATCCCCGATCTCTCCAATACTTTAAACATGAATGGATGTTGGATTTTGTCAAATGCTTTTTTGGCATCTAAGGAGATGATCATGTAGTTTTTTTCCTTCAGTTTGTTTATGTGATAGATTACATTGATAGATTTCCATATGTTGATTCACCCTTGCATGCCTGGAATGAAGCCTACTTGGTCATGGTGGATGACATCTTTGATGTGTTCTTGGATTCAGTTTGCAATCATTTTATTGAATATTTTTGCATCAATGTTCATAAGAGAGATAGGTCTGAAATTCTTTTTTTTTGTTGTTGGGTCTTTGTGTGGTTTAGGTATTAAAGTGACTATGGCTTCATAGAAAGTGTTTGGTAATGTTTCTTCTGTTTCTCTTTTGTGGAACAGTTTGAAGAGAATTGGAGTTAGTACATCTTTGAAGGTCTGGTAGAATTCGGCACTGAAATCTTCTGGCCCAGGGCTTTTTTTGGAAGGGAGACTGTTGATGACTACTTCTATTTCCTTGGGGAATACAGGAATATTCAGTCTTTCTATGTGATCTTGACTTAATTTTGGTACATTGAATCTATCAAGAACATTGTCCATTTCTTTTAGGTTTTCAAATTTTGTGCCATATAGGATTTTGCAGTATGACCTAATGATTGTTTGGATTTCCTCAGTGTCTGTAGTTATGTCCTCCCTTTCATTCCTGATTTTGCTGATTTGTATATTTTGTTTCTGCCTTTAAGTAGTTTGGTTAAATGTTTGTCTTTCTTGTTGATTTTCTCAAAGAACCAGCTCTTGGTTTCATTGATTCTTTGAGTAGTTTTATTTGTTTCTAATTTATTGATTTCAGCCCTGGGTTTGATAATTTCCAGTCATCTGCTCCTCTTGTGTATATTTACTTCTTTTTTTCCCTAGGGTTTTCAATTGGGCCATTAAGTTGCTTGTATGAAATGTCACACATTTTTTCTTGAAGGCACTTAGTGCAATGAATTTTCCTTTCAGTACTGCTTTCATTGTGTTCCATAAATTAGGGTATGTTGTAGCCTCATTTTTATTTTATTTTTGGAAGTCCTCAATTTCATTCTTTATTTCTTCCTTAACCCAGCTGTCATTTAGAAGTAAGTTGTTCAATTTCCATGTGCATGTAGGCTTTTTGCTAATTCCATAGTTGTTGAGGTCCAGCTTTAGTCCATGGTAGTCAGATAGAATACAAGGGATTATTTCAATTTTCTTGTATCTGTTGAGGCTTGCTTTGTGACCAACTATATGGTCTATTTTGGAGAAGGTTCCATGAGGTGCTGAAAAGAAGGTATACTCTTTTCAGTTTGGGTGAAAATCCTGTAGACTTCTATTAGGTCTATTTGGTTTAGGACCTCTGTAAGTGCCTTTATTTCCCTATTTGGATTCTGTCTAAATGATCTGTTCCTTAGTGAGAGTGGGGTTTTGAAGTCTCTAATTATTAAGGTCTTGGGATCAATGTGTGATTAAAGTTTTAATAATGTTTCATTTATGAATGTAGCCTTTCTTGTATTGGGGGCATAAATGTTCTGAATTGTCATGATTTCTTTTGATGATAATGTAGTGCCCCTCCTCATCTTTTTTGACTAATTTTTGTTGAAAGTCTATTTTATTAGACATTAGGATAGCTACCCCAGCTTATTTTCTGTTTCCATTTGCTTGAAGGAAATTTTTACAGAACTTTACTCTGAGGTAGTGTTAATCTTTGTTGCAGAGGTGTGTTTCTTGGATGCAGAAGAATGTTGGATCCTGTTTCTGCACCCATTGTGTTAGTCTGTGTCTTGTTGTTGGATAATTGAGTCCATTGATGTTGATAGATATTAGTGACCAATGAACATTAGTTCCTTTTATTGTGGAATTGGTGGTCTTACTGTGTTTGTTGCTTGTTTTCTTTTAATTTTTGTTGAGATATTATCTATATGCTATGTTTTCTTGGATGAAGTTGTTTTCATTGGATTGGGTTTACTTGGCATGTGCTGTAGATGTAGCAGGTGCTGGTGATAGTTGTGGTACATTTTCTTTGTGCAAATTCCCTGAATAGCTCAGTGGTCTACAGGCCCCTCGTGTTTGGCTTTGTCTGAGTTCCCAGCATTATCTGCCTTAACTCCATTGTTGGACCCATAGAGCATGGACTTTGATGTCCCAAGAGTCCCTCTGTTTCTCACAGTGTGGGTGGGAGGGGTCCGATGCCTGGCTTCTAGTTTAGAAGGACCCTAGTTTAGAAGGATATGGGGCTCTGCAATCACTCAAGAGCACACTCACTCTCAAGCAGGTCACATCAGCAAGGATCGGGGTAACCAGGATCTCTATTCTCTGGTTTGGCCCTGTTTAGTCACATGCAGGAGGACCGACATGCTCTGCCAGCTCAGAGCTACTGCAGCTGCGAGGTTAGGAAGTCCAGCAGCAGCTGGAGACTGGGATGCTGTTCCAGTTGCCTTCTGGTGGCCCTTCACTGTGCTCTCCAGACCTGGGAGGCTCAGCGCCTGGCCTGCCTAGCTTGTTTGGCAGCTCTGCTAGACTTTGGTGGCTATATAGCCTATTATATTACACAGAGGGTTTGGGCAGGCTGTACAATCAGTGGCTGGGAGTCCATGTGGAGTCCATATGGCCGCTCGCAGACCTGGGACATAGGGACAATGGTGCCAGGATCTGGGACACCAAGGCAGGTATAGCTGGCAGCTGAGGCTGAGAGGCTGGAAGCCGCACCTCTGCTACTGCAGTGAGCTCTGAGCTGAATATCTCAGTGAGCCAGCTGTGCTGAGGAGAAAGGAGGCCTGAAAAAAGGGGAGTGCAGAGAAATCAAAAGATCATTTGTCTCCTTCCCCAAACAAGTGTGCAGGTGACTGGAGACAAAAGTTCTCACCTCATTTAATGTTCCTTGCCATTTAGAAAGCCTCACCATCATTTCCCTCCACTCATGAACTCTGGTGCTTCAGCTCCTCTTCAACTCAGAAAATGCCATCTTGGATCTGTCCTCCCCTCCCCCAATAATTCATCATTATAAGGAAGATGACTTAACTGTTTTCTCCCAAAATTCACTAAAGGACATGCCTGAATGTTTAGACAAGAGATTTATCTTAAAATCCAAAAACTTACTCCAGCAAACCACAACTGTAAATATTAATCACAAGTATTATTACAAATTACCCATTGGATAATGGGCTCAGTCAGCTTTCAATTAAAATTCATAAGAGCTGATAAGTGTTACCAACTTTAATGCATATTAATTGTACCTGTAGATGGTTTTTCTGAATCCTGTTTGCTTATTTTTATCATGTGTAAATGGTTTAAGAGTATTTCTGTCATTGGCTTTACAGGTAAAGAGTGCTAACTAGCAGTGTAGTGAATTATGTATAAGGAAATTTCTCTAGCCCTTGTGAGATCTGGTCCTTTATCTATTTACTTCTTTTCTTGCCTGCACAAACAAACTTCATTAGGAAATTGCTCACCTAAATTCTCAACCATAATTGTTACCTGTTTATACTGAATGGTTATCACAAATAAACACATTTTATGTAGTATCTTGGAATAAAAGTCCTTTAACTATGCACCTCTTGCCCACAACCACTTCACTACATTTTTTCCTAAGAGTAAAATTCATTTATAGAGGCATGTTTCAACACTGTTTCATCCATGTTTGTTGTGGCCATGTGTGTTAGGCCCTCAGGAGACAGGAGCTATTCATATTTCTCTATGGAGAAAGGAATAAAGCTCACTGGTACCATTTACTCCCCAGGAATGTATAAAAGCAGAC
Organism: Rhombomys opimus; assembly: GCA_010120015.1. Classification (NCBI taxonomy): domain Eukaryota; kingdom Metazoa; phylum Chordata; class Mammalia; order Rodentia; family Muridae; genus Rhombomys; species Rhombomys opimus. The sequence continues at coordinate 1,472,043 of REGO01000435.1, read as the reverse complement.
ATAGCTGAGATGAAAATATTCAGTTATGTGGTTGTCTGGATATCTGCATTGTGGACTTCATCAAACTAACTTAGCCTTGAATCTCCAGTTCTCTTATTAGTAACTACAATAAATAGATTAGTTGACCAAACTGTTGGTGGATTTGTTTGTTTGTTTGTTTGTTTATTTGTTTGTTTTTCTGTCCTTGCCATCTCTGTCTGGCGCAAATAGAAATATACTGGTCAGAAAAAATACTTTATAAATATTTTGTCACTAAATTCCACCAATCTTATACCTAACACTCCATTGATTGCTGAACTCCACATTAATAAATACTGAATTCCCACAGCATGGAAACCAGCTTTGTGACTTGCTTTAATAGGAGAAAAATAGGGGTGTTTCATGCTTCACTAAATATTTCTTGGGTTTTGGTTCTTTCTTTGTCACATTGATTGGTTCTTCACCCTCTTTACTTATCCTATCTCACTTTATCACTCTGAGATACTTCAAAGTCCATTTCATGGCCAGTCTGTTTTCTCTCTCTGTGTTAGTTTGCATAATGATATCAAATCATCTTGTAAGTTTAGGTAGACTGCTCTCAATTTTAAATAGTTGAATTGGACCTATCTCTGAAAGCACAGACTCTTTTAAAAATTATCTTTATTTTTATTAATTACAGTTTATTCACTTTGTACCCCCCTGTAGCTCCCTCCTTCCTCCCCTCCCAATTCCACCTTCCTTCCCTCTTCCCCACCTGTACCCCTCCCCCAGTCCACTGATAAGGGAGGTCCTCCTCCGATTCCCTCTGATCCTAGTCTATCAGGTCTCATCAGGAGTGGATGCATTATCTTCCTCTGTGGCGTGGTAGGGCTACTCCCCAATCAGGGGAAGATGATCAAAGAGCAGGCAATCAGTTCTTGTCAAAGACAGTCCCTGTCCCCATTACTATGAACCCACTTGGGCAATGAACTGCCATGGGCTACCTCTGTGCAGGGATTCCAGGCCATCTCCATGAGTGGTCCTTGGCTGCAGTATCAGTCTCATAAAAGATTCCTGTGCCCATACTTTTTGAGTCTGTTGCTCTCCTTTTAGAGTTCCTGTCCTCTCCAGGTCTTACTATCTCCCACTTCTTTTTTAAGATTCCCTGCACTCTGCCCAAAGTTTGGCACACACCCGTTTTTATGTTCTTTACTTGGCATCTTCATTTGAAGTATAAATATCATCTATACTGATCTGCTCTAAACCAAGTTATTGATGCTCCCTTGCTGTATCCTGCTTCTCTTATAGCCTTTGAGATTCCAGGAACTGGAAAATTTATGTTCAAATCATTCTGAACTCCTCCTTTCCTCCTCCTCTATAGCCAATCCATGCACAAATCCTTTTGTAACTTTCAATATCTACCTCAACTACTTCATTGTACCCCAATAATTACCACCTTAGGAAAAGATATCCTTGTATGTCAAGTCGATTACAGGAAGAACCTCTTAGCTTATATGACTCTCTCTGCCCTCTCCTTTTCATTCAAATACAATTATAACCCTTCAAAATAGTAGGTACAATAATATATTAAATATTTCTCTTAAAAAGCTTCTGGCAGATGCCTCACTCACTGGATAAAACTATGAATAGAGAATATTTTCCCTGTTATACTTCGAAAACACTGATTGTGCTATTGCTTGCACATCATTTCTCTTGCTCATCTTTCCATAGAACATTTTTCTCAAGTATCCTCTTATCTCCTGCTTCTGATCAAATGTCACTTTTTCAGTGAAGTCATCACTGATTTCTTTCCTCTACTGGTTGGCAATGCTTTTATTCTCTACGTTATTGAACTTTGCTTCATAGCACTTTCATTTTCTGATATATATTTTGAAATTTAAAAGTAACTTGTAAAATGACATATTAGGCAAAGAAAATGATTACCAAGGCTGATGACCTAAATTTGATCTATAGGACCCATGTGGTTGAATGAAAGGAATAAGTCTTCTGACGTGTACTCATGTGTTGTTGTTTATAAAAGCACACATATGCACACACACACAAATACAATGTTATGACTCAAAGATAATTGTTACTTGGGAATAAACATAAGTAAAAAAAAAAACCCTAATTTCACTCAATTTTAGTAGACCTGAAGAGTCTCATTCTGGAATTTATCTAGGCAATCACTATTCTGAAGGTAATGCCTATCTCTGACAACTGTGTTATAATAGTTACACAGCAGAAACTTGAAGAGAATCTTTCATGAAAACTCTTACTCTTAACTTGGGTTAGCAGACACCTGCTCAATGATTGAAATGCTATTAAAAGGCTTGGTCTCCCTGTCTTTATATTATCTCCCATCTCACTTCTAGCTTAATTATTGGGTCAAATATTTACTCAGCTCATATGTATAAATATTGATTACTTGTGAAATATTTAGCCCAAGACTACAACACAGGATTAGTTTGGTATGTTGCAACTAGAGCTCTTTTTTTTTTTTTTTTTTTTTTTTTCTATGTTTATGGTTTTTCAGTTAAAGTGCCTGACGAGGTTCCAAGATGCCCGACCCGCGGGACCTAGTTATTTGTGGGGGCAAAGGGGGTCACAGCCTATAAAAGATGAGCGGGAGAAAGGAAGGACTCAAGCAAATGTGCACTTGTCAAGAGTCAAATTTTATTGGGCCGAAGCAGGCTTTTAAGGCCAACCTTAGATAGGGGTGGGGCGAGGGAGGAGCGCAGTGTAGAATCCTTTTTATTCAGGGAAGGGTAGATTGGAAAGGTGCATTGTAGAGCCTCTTAACTCAGGGAGGGGCAGGGTGGAAGTTACAAAATCTTCTTGGCCCGGGGCCTGGAACACTTTGCAGTTACTTTGGGAAGTCATGGAACAGTTAGCACATTTATGCAACTGTCAAGCAGGATGTTGGTCAACCAGGTGCACCAGGGTGGGGGGAATGAGAAAAGGTCAGAAGTTTCTCAGGGCTTGTCTCCAACACCAAGATGGCGGTGAACAGAGCGCACCTTTTTGGAGAAGCCGAGGACATGAATCTCCATAATTGGTGAGTGGAGAGACAATCTAAACCAGAATTTAGACTTTTGGGCTTTCTAAAGGAGAGGGGACACCACAGAGGCATGGAGTGCTTATAGATTTAGATCTGGCAAGGACTTCTCTGGGAACGAAGTAGGGTGCTTCCCTTGTCCGGGCCTCTCCCACGGGAAAGCCTGCACACAGCACCAGGCAGCTGAGCGCAAAGCTCACAGCCAGGTGAGCTGACTGAGACAGCAGAGACAGTGCTCCAGGCCCCTTACCACAGTGGATAGCTGTAACCGCCTGCTGAAAAACACCCCTCAGACACATGTCTCTAGGAGCCCATACCCTGAGCTCTGCCTAGGACCCTCTTGCCCAGCTCCAGACCAGCAGAGCATCCCCCCTACCCCATCCCACGTAGACGCGATCCTGACACATGAAGCACGGCAGAACTCACGTCCCTCTGGAAATCCCTCACTGCTAAAGCGCACACACCTACAGAAAACCTGCCCGGCCTGAGTACTCCTACCATAGGAAATCCCGCCTTGCAGTAGCGCACACACCTCCGGATACCCTACCACACCAGAGGAGTACAGGCACTGCCAGCGCCAGAGCACAAGCCCAACCACATAGTGCCAACCACAGAGACTCAGTTCTGCAATACATTCTTTCCTGGATCCCAATTCCTCAAAGCTCAGTGGCTGGGGCCCAAAATGGCAGAAGCAGGGCTTCAGGGGCCTCCTCCACAGGGGAGAGGTGTAACCGCCCACTGAACGCCACCCATCAGAGCACACGTCTGAGGAGCCCACACCACGCCTAGTGCCCTCTTGCCAAGCTCTGGATCCACAGAACACAACCCCCACCAGCACACCGGGCCCATGGCAGTGCATGCACTGCCGGAAACTCCACCCTGCCAGAGTGCATGCCCAGAGTGCCAGCCACAGAGACTCAGACCCTAAGTACAATCCTTCCCAGATCCCAAGTCTGCTAGTGGCAGTACTGACTACACAGGGCTGCCCAGCCAGTGGTTGTGTGAGCCATCCAACCCCTCAGTGGCAGATAACCAGCTAAATAGCCACCCAAGCCTAGCAGACCTGCAAAAACAAAACGTGCCTGCAATCTTCAACAGCGCTTGCAATTCCCTTAGGCTCCTGCAAGAGAAGGCTTTAGTGCCTGCAAGGCACCCCTCTCACACACTGATGGCCTCTTCATTCTCCAACACCCTGTCCCTTAGGACACACTTACAAGCACACGCTCAATCTCATGCTAACCTGCATTTGATTTTCTGTGCCTGAGAACTTTCCTCCTACAGGTATAGCTGAATCACCAACGCACACATTGAAACCACTGAACCTCCCCCATTTTCCTGAAGAATTCTCCAGACACCAGAGAAAGACGAGTCTGATCTGTAGAATCCAGGAACAAACAGTGAACTCTACAGATAACCAAATGGACAGGGGTTGGTGAAAGAACATAACCAATGTAAATCAAGATATCATGGCTTCACCGGCAACCTCCACAATTAATGGATAATCCAACTCATCAGAAACACAAGAAAATGATTTTAAAGCTATGATTATCCAGTTATTGAAGCACATGAAGAGGAAACCGACAAATCTCTCAGAGAAATAGCCATAGAGATTCAAACAGTTAAAGAAGAAACAAATGAATCTCTCAAAGATTTGGCCCCCCAAATGGAAACAAAGAAAAACGAAGTGAACAAAGCTCTTTAAAAAAACACAGGCAAATATAGCCAAACAAAAGTAGAGACCATCTTGGAGACACGGGAATACACATTCAAACGGATGAAGGAAATGTTGCAAGGCATGAAAACAGAATTACAATCAATAAATAAAACACAAAGTGAGAAAACCTTGGAACTGCAGAACTTAGAGAAAAGAGAAGGAACCACAAAGGTAAGCATCACTAATAGAATACAAGAGATGGAAGAGAGAATCTCTGGTGCTGAAGATACACTCGCAGAAATTGATATTTCTCTCAAAGAAAAAGTAAAATCTGAAATATCCCAAACACAAAACATCCAAGAAATCAAGGATGCCATGAAAAGGCAAAAATCTAAGTATAATATGAATTGACAAAGAAGAGGATTCCAGGCTCCAAGGTCCAAAAAATATTTTCAAGAAAATCATAGAAGAAAATTTTCCCAATTTAAAGAAAGAGATGTCCACAAACATACAAGAGGCCTATAGAACACCAAATAGACTATACCAGAAAAGAAACTCCTCATGCAAAATCATAGTCAAAACACTTAATCTACAGAACAAAGAAAAGATACTAAAAGCATCAAGGGAAAAAGGCTAAGTAACATATAAAGGTTATATCAGAATCACACCTGGATTTCTCAACAGAAACTATGAAAGACAGAAGGGCCTGGGGAGATATCATAGAGCCTATAAGGGACCACAGATGCCAACCTAGACTACTATGCTTTGCAAAGCTTTCAATCAACATAGATGGAGAAAAGAAAACATTCCACGACAAAACTAAATTTAAGCAATATTTAACGGCAAACCAGCCCTACAGAAGATACTAGAAGGAAAATTCCAATCCAACGAAAACAACTACACCCAATAAAACATAAGTTATAGATAATTTCCCCACATAAATCAAAAGAAAACAAGCAATGAATCACAGTAACACCACCAACTCCACAATAATAGGAAATAACATTTAATGGTCATTATTATCTATAAATATCAATGAAAACTCTCCAATAAAAAGACACAGACTAACAGAATGTTTGTAGAAAAAGGATCCAACATTCTGCTGCATCCAAGAAACACATGTACACAACAAAGATAAACACTACCTCAGAGTAAAAGGCTGGAAAACAGGTTTTCAAGCAAATGGACCCAAAAAACAAGCAAGAGTGGCTATCCTAATATCTAATAAAATAGACTTCCAACCAAATCTAATCAAAAAAGACATAGAGAGGCACTACATTCTCATCAAAGGAAAAATCCACCAAGAAGACATCACAATTCTGAACATCTCTGCCCCAAATACAAGAACACCTACATTCGTAAATGAAACATTATTAAAGCTTAGATCATACATCAACCCCAACACCTTAATAGTGGGAGACTTCAACACCCCACTATCACCAAGGGACAGATCATCTAGACAGAAGCCAAACAGGGAAAGAAAGACACTAACAAATGCCCTAATTCAAATGATCCTGACAGATGTTTACAGGACTTTTCACCCAAACTCAAAAGAGTATACATCCTTTTCAGCACCTCATGGAACCTTCTCCAAAATAGACTATATAACTGACCACAAAGCAAGTCTCAACAGATACACAAAGATTGAAATAATCCCCTGTATACTATCTGACCACCATGGACTAAAGCTGGACCTCAACAACAATGGGTAATAGCAAAAAGCCTACACGCACATGGAAACTTAACAACTTACTTCTAAATGACAGCTGGGTTAAGGATGAAGTAAAAAAAAAAGAAATTAAAGACTTCCTAGAATTCAATGAAAATGAAGGTACAACATACCATAATTTATGGGACACAATGAAAGCAGTACTTAAAGGAAAACTCATAGCATGAAGTGATTTTAAGAAGAAATTTGTAACATCTCATACAAACAACTTAATGACTCAACTGAAAGCCCTAGAAAAAAAAAGAAGCAGAGACACCCAAGAGGAGCAGATGGCTGGAAATAATCAAACTCAGGGTTGAAATCAATCAATGAGAATCAAATAAAACTACTCAAAGAATCAATGAAACCAAGAGCTGGTTCTTTGAGAAAATCAACAGGATAGACAAACCTTTAGCCAAACTAATTAAAAATCAGAGAGAGACTATCCAAATCAGCAAAATCAGAAATGAAAAGGGGGACGTAACTACAGACAATGAGGAAATCCAAGCAACCATTAGGTCGTAAGACAAAAGGCTATATGCCACAACATTCAAAAATCTAGAAGAAATGAACAATTTTCTTGATAGATTCCATCTACCAATATTAAGTCAAGACCAGAAAGAAAGATTGAACAGCCCTATATCCCCCAAGGAAATTGGAGCAGCCATCAACAGCCTCCCTTCCAAAAAAAAGTCCAGGGCCAGATGGTTTCAATATAGAATTCTACCAGCCCTTCAAAGAAGTGCTAACTCCAATTCTTTCCAAATTACTCCACAAAATGAAAACAAAAGGAACATTCCCAAACACATTCTATGAAGCCACAGTCACCTTAATCCCTAAACTACACAAAGATCCAACAAAAAAAGAGAACTTCAGACCTATCTCTCTTATGAACATTGAGGCAAAGATACTCAATAATACTTGCAAACAGATCCAAGAACACATCAAAGATATTATCCACCATGAGCAAGTAGGCTTCATCCCAGGCATGCAAGGATGGTTCAACATATGGAAATCCATCAATGTAACCCACCATATAAACAAACTGAAGGAGAAAAACCACCTGGTCATCTCTGTAGATGCTGAAAAAGCATTTGACAAAATCCACCACCCATTCATGTTTAAAGTCTTATAGAGATCAGGGATACAAAGCACATACCTAAACATTTTAAAAGCAATACACAGCAAGCCTATAGCCAACATCAAATTCAATGGAGAGAAACTTAAATCAACCCCACTGAAATCAGGGACAAGACAAGGCTGCCCATTGTCTCCATATCTCTTCAAGAACGTACTTGAAGTCCTAGCTAGAGCTATAAGACAAGTAAGGAAGATCAAGCAGATACAAACTGGAAAGGAAGAAGTAAAATTATTACTACTTGCAGATAATATGATAGTATAACTGAGTGACCCCAAAAATTCAACCAGAGAACTCCTTCAGCTGATAAACACCTTCAGCAAAGTGGCTAGATACAAAATTAATGGGAAAAAATCAGAAGCCCTTGTATATACCCAAGACAAAAGGGCCGAGAAAGAAATCAGGGAAAGAACACCCTTCAAAATAGCCACTAATAACATAAAGTACCTTGGGGTTACTCTAACCAAGCAGGTGAAAGACCTGTTTGAAAAAAACCTTCAATTCTCTGAAGAAAGAAATAGGAGAAGACATCAGAAGATAGAAAAATCTCCTGTGCTCATGGATTGGTAGGATTAACATAATGAAAATGGATATTCTGCCAAAAGCAATTTACAGATTCAATGCAATTCCTATCAAAATACCAACACAATTCTTTACAGGCCTTGAAAGAAAAATTCTCAACTTCATATGGAAAAACAAAAAAAATTCAGAATTTCCAAAACAATCCTGTACAACAACAGATGCTCTGGAGGTATATCCATCTCTGATCTCAACTTGTACTACAGAGCAATAATAATAAAAACTGCTTGGTACTGGCATAGAAACAGAAAGGTGGATCAATGGAACCAAATAGAAGTCCCAGAAATAAACCCACATACCTATTAATACTTGATTTTTGACAAAAAAGCCAAAACCATTAAATGGAAAAAAGACAGCATCTTCAACAAATGGTGCTTGGTCCAACTAGATATCTACATGCAAAAAACTGAAACGAAATCCATATTTTCACCCTGCACAAAACTAAGGTCCAAGTGAATCAAAGACCTCAATATAAAACCAGATACTCTGAATCGGTTAGAAAAAACAGTGGGAAGACCCTAGAACTCATTGGCATAGGATACAACTTCCTGAATAGAATACCAAAAGTACAAGCTCTAAGAGCAACAATCCATAAATGGGAACTCATGAAACTGAAAAGCTTCTGTAAAGCATAGGACACTATTGTCAGAACAAAATGACAGCCTATAGGTTGGGAAAAGATCTTCACCAACTCTATGTCTGACAGAGGACTAATATCCAGTATATATAAAGAACTAAAGAAGTGAAACAGCAAAAAATCAAGTAATCCAATTTAAAAATGGAGTACAGAGCTAAACAGAGAATTTTCCATAGAAGAATATCGAATGGCAGAGAAACACTTAAAGAAATGCTCAACCTCATTAGCCATCAGGGAAATGCAAATAAAAACAACCCTAAGATTTCACCTTACACCCATCAGAATGGCTAAGGTCAAAAACTCAAGAGACAATTTACATGCTAGAAAGGTTTTGGAGAAAGGGGAACCCTCCTCCACTGCTGGTGGGAATGTAAACTTGTACAACCACTCTGGAAAGCAATCTGGTGCTTTCTCAGACCACTAGGAATAGCGCTTCCTCAAGATCCAGCTATACCACTCCTAGGCATATACCCAAAAGACTCTCAAGTACACAATAAGGACATTTGCTCGACCATGTTTGTAGCAGCCTTATTTGTAGTAGCCAGAGGCTGGAAACAGCCCAAATGCCCCTCAGTGGAGGAATGGATGCACAAATTGTGGTATATCTACACAATGGACTATTACTCAACAATAAAAAACAAGGAAATCATGAAATTTGCAGGTAAATTTGGGGATCTGGAAAAGATCACCCTGAGTTAGCTGTATATCAAATCAGATGCTGAGACCCATAACCAAACCTTCAGGAGAGTGTAGGAAATCATATGAAGGAAGGAGGAATTAGTATATCCTAGAGGGACAGGGAGCCCCACAAGGTCCAAATATATTTTTTAGCACAGGGGTCTTCTGAGAGTGTTTATCCAACCAAGGACCATGCATGGATATAACCTAAAACCCCTGCTCAGACATAGTACATGGTAGATCAGTATCCAAGTGTGTTCCCTAGTAAGTGAGACAGGAATTGTTTCTGACAAGAACTCATGAGCTTCCCCTCCCCCCGGAGGGAGGAGCAGCCTTGCTAAGCTACAGATAAGGACATTGCAACCATCCTGAATATATCTGATATACTAGGGCCATTTGGAAGGAGAGAAGGACACCCCCTCTCAGTGGACTTGAAAGGGGCAGGGAGGAGATGAGGGAGGGAGGGGAGGATTGGGAATGATAAAGGGAGTGGGCTACAGCTGGGATACAAGTGAATGTATAAAATTATTTAAAATTAAAATATTAATAAATAAATAAAGCACCTGACAACATTAAATCCTATTATAGGGCACAGGCTGAAATATAAGACTAGGATGTCCTTACAAAATGATGTCACCTTTCAGAGGAACACAACTCTTTCTGAGACAAACTGACTGGCTGTTACTCTGAAAACCAAAAAGCCAGGGTGTTCACTAAAATATAGAAAATTTATTTTGAATTTGTACCCATAACCCATGGACAATTACTAGACAGTATCACTCATTTGTACTATTGCTTTTCTAAAAGGTTTTGTCTCTAACAGGAATTGAATGTAGTGACCTTGTCTGACCTCAGTGAAAAAGAATGTATTCAGCTCTGCTGTGACTCAAGGTGCCTGGGTGGACTGGTAACCCTTGGGGCCTTTTCCTTTTCTGAGAAGAAGGGGAGAGGGAAGGGGGAAATGTGAGGATGAGACTGGCAGGAGGGAAGGGTGGGGCTGGTATCTGACTGCAAAGTGATTAAATAAATCAATAAATGAGGGGAAAAGAGACTTATGAAACATACAGTAGATGCTGAGTACATAATTAGTGAATAAATAAATAGGAGTAAAATATAAAGCTTGAATTAGATGATTAATCAATGTGAATTTGCATAGTTACTTATGGTGATATTTAGTCACCACAGTAAGACTCATCATGTGGTTTTCTTATGAAGATGTATGTATGTTGAAAATGAATATGCTCAAATTAATACATCCTTGATTTTCTTGGGTCACCATATAAACACATTTTGAAATTTTAAACATTAAAAAAGTTTCTTTGATCTTCATGGGTTACCCAAAATACATATGATAGAACTTAATAAAGTAAAAATAGGCCAGAAGAATGGCGATCTTATAGCTGGTATTAGTAGTTCTATAAATTTCTGAGGGAGAAGGTTCATGCTCTCTTGCTTTAGGTCATCTGAGGTATCCTCTGATCCCTTTTCCTGTGAACGTAGCAAGAGCTTAACAAGCTCCTTTGGAATAGAGGCAGGTTTTACAACAGACATGAAAACTGCCACGATTTCTCTTTATCTTGGATTTTCCAACTTTAAGAATTGCAGAAATAAACCAGAAATGGTGTCATATGCCTGTAATCCCAGTACTCAGGGAGAGGAAAGCAGGTTGATCTCTGTGAGCTTGAGGCCAGCCTGGGTTACAAAGCAAGTCCAGAACAGTAAAGGCTGCACAGAGAAATGCTGTCTCAACCCGCACCCCAAAGAAAACATTGCAGAAATAAATTCTATTATTTATGTTACCAAGTATCTGTCATTTTCTTATGTCAGTACAAACACACTAAAACAGGTGGTTTCTAATGTTTAAAGAAAGATCAGGATAAAAGGTGAGAATATTATTAAACAATTTAGACATGTTTTTTAGCTTTTCCATTTTATCCCTGTCAAATAGTAATTTGCCTGTACTTATGAGTATGAAGAATATTGGGAAATGTTTGAAAAAATAAGGGAAGAGGGAAATGGTGTTATTATTTTTTTTGAGTTATTATGTAACTAAATCATATCTTGATGGCATGTTTCTTATCTAATAATCATATGAACAGATTATATAGGTCAACTTCTGCCATTATTTGTTGAATTGACCAAAATTAACCCCTCTCCATAATTTGTTTTATAATGTTATTCTGCATTCATTACAATTTCCTGAAGAAATCAGGGAGAGACTTATACTGTGACTTTTCTCATTGCATGATGTTTTCTATAAAATACCTTAATTTAAAATTCTATGTTAGACATCAATAAATACATTATTTGGGTTTTTTTTTTTTGAGTCAGGGTTTCTCTGTGTGATCTTGGCTGTTCTGGACTCACTTTATAGAGCAGGATGGCCTTGGACTCACAGAGATCTATTGGCCTCTGCCTTTCCAAGTCTGAGAATTACAGGTATGCACCACTGCACTTGTCATATTAATTTCTTAAGCCATTACTATTGTATCTTTAAAAAATTAAGTAATAGTTAAAACAGACATTTTTTCTTTAAGAAATCAATATTTCCATTAAAGTAAAAACAAACAAACAAAAACTGCTGTATATGGTTAGAAAAGGTAGTCATTATCTTCTTGAATATATCTTCTTTAATTTAGAAAAAAGCAATCATAGAAGTTTGCTATAAAGTATCAGATAACAGTTGAAAAATATAGTTATTGTAATAATAACAACTATAACTATATTGTGAGTATTTACAGGAGAAGAAAAGAACAAATTAAGAGAAACGTAGTTTTACAAATGGTGGTAACTCCTTGTCTCCAGCAACCAGAGAATTTCTAAATACTGGTTATCTCTGAAAGCATATACTCATAAATAGAAAAAACATATCCAGCAATTCTAGTTATATATTGTATATAAGCTTATATATGTGCATGTCAAAGCACAGTTGAAAAAAAAAGAAGCTATCAGTGTGAGAATTCAGTGGTATGGGAAGAGCTTGAGAGAGGAAGGTGAAGATGGATAGTAAAAAACATTCTATTAAAACACTTTGAAATACCTACTTTGAATACTTTATATTTTTGGTCAAGAAGATTGACAGTGAAATTCAAATTAACAAGTTAAAATTTCAAATAAAAATCATGTAAATATATAATAAGAAATGAAGGCTTCTAGTGAAGTGGGGACAGCAGAGGACATTGTAGAGCATGCAATATCTACAGAACAATTGAAAAACAAAAAGAAAAGCACAAGTCTTATGCAAAGGTGCTTTCAAAAAAGCCAGCCAAAGACTGGTCCAGTTTGAGAACCATGCCAAGTGGTCCAACCCTGACACTGACTGGAGGGCCAAGAACCAAAAGCTGGATAGTCCAGAGACCTAAAATAGAAACAAATAAATGGCAAAAAAAAAATCAGTGAAATGATCAAAGAGCCAGCCACTGAGTTCGTGTCAGAGAAGGTCTTTGTTTCCCTTACACTTGGATGCTGAGCTGTCTCTTTGATGATCTCCCCCTGAGGGAGGAGCAGTCCTACTAGGGCACAGAGGAAGACAATGTAGCCAATCCTAATGGGACCTGATAGGCTAGTGTCAGACGAAAGGGGAGGAAGACCTCACCTATCAGTGGACTTGGAGAGGAAAATGGAAGAGATGAAGTTGGACGAGTGGGATTTGGGAGTGAATGGAGGAGGGGGAAACAGCTTGGCTACAAGGTGAATAAACTGTAATTAATATAAAAAATTAAAATTAAAAAATAATAATATTCTGCTCTACTCAGATTGGTGCCTGGCCCAGTTGCCAACAGCAACTAGCTGACATAAACAGATGTAGATACCTAGAGTCAAACATTAGGTAGAGCTCTGGGTTACCCTGCAGAAAAGTAGGAAAGACTATGGGAACCAGAGTAGCCAAGGACCCCATACGAAAATCCACAGTACCAATCAACTTGGGCCTATTGTAGCTCACAGACTGAACCTCCAACCAGGGAGCCTGCATGGGACTGCACATGTTACACTTGTGTAGGTTGATCATCCTGTAGGACTCATAACAGTGGGAACAGGAGCTGGTTTTGACTCTGTTGCCTTCCTTTGGGATACTTTCTTCCTACTGGGTTTTCTTGTCTAGCCTTACTAGCAGATGAGGTGCGTAGTCTTACTGCAACTTGATATGCCATGATTGATATCCATAGGAGTCCTGCAATTTTCTGGAGAGAAAAAGGGGAGAAATAGAGTGCAAGGGATGAGAGGGGTTGAGGTTGGGGAAGGGACAGGGAGGAGAAGAAAGAGGAGTAACTGAAGTCGGGATGTAAAAAAAATAAAAAGTGGCTTCATGGAATTGGGAAAAAATGACAGACTGTTGTAATGCACACTGGAATAAAGGGGAACTAAAGCTGTCATGACAGACAAAGAAGTATGTCATTATCAAGTCAAGTAGGGCCAGTCCCAGGGCCTCTAGGAGGCTTGAGTTACTGCTTACCCCCTACCGCCATTACTGCCAGCTAGACCAAGGGAGCTACAAGCAGGGCTGTTGGGATATGCACAACAACCTGGAGCTCATACAGGTACTGCCCCAGAATATGCTGAAAAAACCGTCTGACCACCCTGACTCTAGCAACAACATATTCTAAGTGAATAATGGCACATCTTCTGGCTCCTTGAAAGACCTCCACGATTCATACTGCTGCCAAAGGCCATACTGATGTCCATGATTTGTGCTGACAGAAGATACACAGTTGATGTCTACGTCCTATGCTACTGGAGAGGGCCATGTTGATGTCTGTGGCCCCGTGGTGCCCAAGGAGAACATGCTGATGTCCATTATCAGGGCTAAGGCAGGAGACCATGTTGATGTCCATGCCCTTTTCTGCTGCTTGGGGCCATGTTGATGTGCAAACTTGTACAACCACTTTGGGAATCAATCTGGAGCTTTTTTAGAAAATCCTCGTTTAGAAAGACAGATGGGATGTGCATTGAACATATGACAGGAGTCTACTGAGCGCACATGAAAGACTCTAACTAGCAGTGTTTTCAAAGCAAAGACTCATGACCAAACCCTTGGCAGAGTACAGGGAATCATAAGAAAGAAGGGGAGTTAGTCTGATGGGGAAAGGATAGGAGCTCCACAAGGAGCAAATATATCTGGGCACAGGGTCTTTTCTGAGACTGACATTCAACCAAGGACCATGTATGGATATAACCTAGAACCTCTGCTCAGATGTAGCCTGTGGTAGCTCAGTAACCAATTGGTTTCCCAAAGTGAGGGGAACAAGGACTATTTCTAACAGGAACTCAATGAAGATACCTGATAAAACAGGATCAGATGAATGGGGGGGAGGTCCCCCCATCAGTGGACTTGGAAAGGGGCACAGTGGTGATGAGGAAGGGAGGGAGGGACTGGGAGGGAATGAGGGTTCGGGGCATGGCTGGGATACAGAGTTAATAAAATGTAACTGATAAAAAAAATTAAAATGAGAAAAAAAAAAGAAAATTGGGAATGGCTTTACTTCAAGATCCAGCGATTCCACCCCTGGCATATACCCAAAAGATGCCCCAACACTCAATAAGCACATTTGATAAACTATGTTCATAGCAGCTTTATTTGTAATAGCCCAAATCTGGAAATAACCTAGATGTCCCTCAACTGTGGAATGGGTATAGAAAGTGTGGTACATCTACACAATGAAATACTACTCAGCTATTATAAATAAGGAAATCATGAAATTTGCCAGGAAAAAAAAAATGAAACTAGAAGAGATGTGTGAGGTAACCAAGAAACAGAAAGACAGGCATGGTATATGCTCACTTATAAGCAGATATTAGCCATATAATATAGCACAGCCATCTACAGAGCTAAAGAAGCTAAACACTAAAGAGGACCTTAGGGAGGATGCTGAAATCTCATTCAGAATGGCAAACAGGATAGATACCAGGAGCAGTGGAAGAGAGGAAACTGGATGGGAGCCTAATGTAGAAGAGCCTCTGAAAGGATACCCACATTGAAGCAGATGCTGAGATTAAGGGCCGAACTTTGGGAAAAACACAGGGATTCTTATAGAGGAAGAGAAAGGTGAGTTTATAGGGGCATGAGACCCACAAGGAGACCAGCAAAACTAAAAGATCTGAGCCTAGGGGTCCTGCAGAGACTAGGGTACCAACGGAGGACTATGCATGGAGAAGATCTAGACCCCCTGCTCAGATATGGCCAATTGGCAGCTCAGTCGCCATGTGGATCTCTGATTGAGGGGAGCAGGGGTTGCTTCTATAATGAACTCAGTTGACCCCTCTTTGATCACTCTCCCTTGATGATGAAGCCTTGCCAGGGCACAGGAGAAGAGGATCCAGGCAGTTCTGATGAGACTTAACAAGCTATGGACAGATGGCAAGAGTGAATAATGCCCCATTTCAGTGGACTAGGGCAAGGGGATGAGGAGAAGAGGGAGGGAGGAAGGGACTAGGGGAGTTGAGGGAGAGGGTTTCAATCAGGGTATATAATGAATAAATTGTGAAGAAACACACACACACACACACAGATAGATATATAGAAAGCTATTTGTTAATGTTAAATTCATTTAATTTTTTTCTGTGGTAATTTGAGAAGTTCATTTTTACATATAGTCATTAAATGAAATTAATCATTACATTACCTTGTATAATGCTTCTCAAATTTGCATTACTTCTTTTGTCTAAAATCTTTCAGTAGGCACAACACAATGTTGGTTAAGCAATGTAAATGTATACAGATATGAAAAAGTTCGGTAGCTACCAGAAGCACTCAGTCTAGTAAGAAAACACTATTCACTAAGAAACAAATGTAAACTCTCTAAGCCACCGAAGTCAATGACTAACTACTACAAAACACTCAACTCAATAAAGCTGGGGTCAGAAATTGTTTTTGTCACAGTGACTTTTCTTTAGAGATAGATTGGTATATAGAACTACCTAGAAATGCTGAATGAATCTATGTAGAGATAGATTGATATACAGATCATGGCAGTGTATGTCAGTAATTTACAAGACAGAGGTGAGCATGCCATGATAAATTCTCCATTTACAGCCTTCTTATGAGGGAATTATGAAGATACACTTACAATTAGATAAATAAAAATAAAAGCAATGGATTAGAGATGTATATTATTTAGAGCCCTGGCCTTGGTGGAAGAAGGTGTTTATGTTAATTTTAATGTTTCCATCAAGTTTTGTGTTATTGGACCTATTTTTGGCACTCTTTCCTTAAATTTGACAGTCTTAAAAGAGAAAAATTTGCTAGAATAGAAGTCAAAGTTTGGAACCCATTGATACATAGGAGGTTATTCAAAGGACTGTAGCATTTCCTTTGTTAAAACTGTGAATGGCTTCTCAGAGAGGTAACACTGAGTTATTAGAAAATCAGTCACATGTGTTTTAAAATGAAATTATAGGCTTGAAGATACCTCAAGATATACTAGTACAGCATTGTTTTACTCCTTTTATATGTAATGGGTTGTAGAATATGCATGCATATTATGTATGTCATTTTTTTTCAAACTGATCTTACTAGCTTACAAAGAATACAAGGAGTAAAATAATAACTGAAAAGTCCTGTAGCATACAAGCTCTGGGGCTGTGTATTACTTGTCAAAACAATAGTTCTTACTTTCTTTTCTACTACCATAACAAAATATATTAGGAGCAAAGCAACTTATAGAAGAAAACAATTAATTTCAAGGTCCCAGATCTATGGGGTAGTAGAGTCTATGGCAGTAATGGCAACAGGCAGTCAGACATGGTGATAGAGCAGTAGTGGAAAACTTCAATGTTGAGACTACAACAGTGAGGCATGGGAAAGAGGAAAGTGAGAATGATATAGGTTTTTTGGAACTTCAAGGCTTATTTTTGGCTATATGCCTCCTCCAACAAGGCCACAATTCCTAATCCTTTCCAAAGAGTGCTAACAATTTGGGACCAAGAATTCAAACAAGGAGGATTCTTGATTCCTACTCATTCTAACCACTGCTTCTTTTAAGGATTTCTGTTTCCAATTGCACTTTCTTGATACCAGGCATTCTTTTGAGGATTGGAAACTTCGTTCACTTTTTTTTACTTGATATTTATGCATACATTTTATTACTATTGCCAAAATGGCACCAAGTTTGTTCACATTAAGGGCATGCTTGCTTATTTTCAGTGGTCCCTCCAAGAGTTGAAGAAAGAGTGGAGTTCAGATCAGATCATACTGGCACTCACAGAGTAGTCTCAACATGGAAGCTGTCAGCTGCTGCTTTAATGCCATGCCTGCCTGCTGTCATACTCTCTGCCATGATGTCCATGGACTACCATTTTGAACTGAGATTTTATAACTTTTATTAATTACACTTTATTCATTTTGTACCCCCCATAAGCCCCTCCCTCCTCCCCTCCCGCTCCCACCCTCCCTCCTTTCTGCATGCATGCCCCTCCCCAAGTCCACTGATAGGGGAAGTCCTCCTCTCCTTCTTTCTGATCTTATTCTATGAGTTCTCAACAGAAGTGGCTGCATTGTCAGGGTTCTAGGTTACCTCCATGAATAGTCCTTGATTGTAGTATGAGTCTCTGGGAAGTTCCCTGTGTTCCAATTTTCTTGTTCTGTTGTTCTCCTTGTGGAGTTCCTGTCCTCTCCAGCTCTTACTATTTCCCACT
>REGO01000435.1:1395773-1427752 GCA_010120015.1 Rhombomys opimus | reverse complement strand
GAATAAAGTGTAATTAATAAAAGTTTAATAAAAAATAAAAAAAGTATGTTTTTGGTTTGTTGACAATCATTTGCTAAAGCTCCCAACAGGTTGGAAACCCTGAAAGAAAACAAACACCCCACTTCTATTGGGAACCTTATGTGGATATACATTGATTAACATATGTGTGTGGTTTTTCTGGTTCAGAAAGGTACCTTCGTCCCATTCAAAACCATTAAAGACCTCCTTGGAAATTATTTTTCCATACTATGTGTTCTTTGTTGTCCATGAATATAGAGCAAAGCCTTATTGAGGGACAGACACATAAACAGACTCAACACATACACAAGAGACAAGCAACAGGCACAGACAAATCAAACACATGCAACACATAGCATACAAACAGGCCAGTAGGTATAAACTACAGACATACAGAAGACATAGAGTCGTGCAGAATTCAAGTAACTCTAAAGCGTAACACTTCTGGCATTTTCTACTTTTTTGTTTGGTTTAAAGCTGTTTTGTTTTGTCTTCTGCTAAGGGTTGCTTTCACTAGCCAGTGTCTTTTCTGATTCTATCTGAATTTTATCTATTAATTTCTAGTTCTGTAAAAGAGAGCTGTGAAAATTTTGATTGAGATTTCATTGAATCTATAAATTGTTTATGGCAGAGTAGTCAATTTCACAATATTAATTCTAGCAATTCATTGGCATAGGAGGTCTATTTTTTTTCTAGACCCATAGATTAACAGAAACTCCAGTGCTAGGCATAAGAAACCTCCTTTTGAGTAGTTGATCAGTGGAGTCTGAAAAAGTCACACAGCAAAATAGGCTGTTGCTGTTGCTATTAGTTTCCTCCCATGAGGTGAGAGAAAATACCTATTACTGAAGACCACACATACTTCACACATTAGACTCCAAGGAAATGAGGTACATCTGATCCAATGGTTCCTCCCTGGGGACTAGCTTTGACAGTAACGGAAGGTGCTATGCATGCTGCCAAAAAAGGGAAGCATTAAACTGACCTACCTTGCTGTTATCTCTGTGAACCACAACAATGACCAGCATTACAAAATATCTTTAAAGGTGAAGGAGTTGGATTCAAATACTGGTGATAACCAGTATCATGCCTAGTGCTGGAAACAGAGCCAACTACCTGTAGCTAGTGAAGTCATTGACCTCAGAGAGCAACATACACTGCCACATTTCTAAACAAGTATAATTCATAACTGCATTCTAAATATTTATTTTTCACACTCACAAATCAGTGTAATTCCCATCTTTTATCAAAGAAACTCCTCGGCAGCAGAAACCATTATTAAAAGGCATAAATAATCAATATGCTGAGAGGAACTGATTGTCTTATCTCTAAAAAGAACCTCCTAAAATTTATTTACTTTAGTAATTCTTGACTTCTTTGATTTATTCTAAACACAGAAGACCAGATGACCGTTAGAACTATATCCCACACAGTGTCAAAATTCTTGCTCAAAAGCCTGACACTGTCAAAGTCCATAGCATGGCACAGACTCTCCAGGCTTCTCTGACCTTGGCACTCTGTTCTAGCACCCTGGTTTTTCTGTATTATACTTCCCTTTTTATTATAGTTTCCCTTCATATTTCTGTTGGAAATTTCTCCAAGTATCTGAAATGGATAATTTCTCACATCCATTATATTTTTTCTATTCTATATCTTCACTAATAAAACACTCTACAACTCAAATTTTCTTTTTCTTCTGGTTATTATTCATTCCTATTATACTGTCCACCAACTTCTAACACATTATATATCTATTTTTATTATATTTATATTAACAACCCCTTCACATAATATTATCCCACAGTGAAGTCTTCATCAGTTTGTCTCATTATTATATTCTAAGTACATAGAATAATGCCTGGGACACGAGAAAAGCAAAATAAATATTAAATATCTTTGAGCATCTGAGGATATGCACTGTGGGAATGATTTGGGATATAGCTGTAACTCTATGCATTCTAGAACAACTTCATCCTTTGGGGATTATTATAAATGAACATATGCATAGTAAGGAAGACATTAAAATGATACCACTTATTTGCAAAATTGTGATAAAAATGTGATATATATAAATACATATATAGTATGTATATATGTATATATATATACATACATCTATACATACATATATAGTATATATATATATACACATATAGGCTTTAAAGATATTATATATATATGTATATATATATATACATATATATATATTTCCCCCTTGCATCAGAGTTCAGCTACCACTATGTAACATCATTTTTATGTAGAAAAAAAACATAAAAAGTCTTCTTTTAACCCAGATTTATAGCTCTGCCATTTGCTCTAAGAGACTTTAAACTCCATCAGGAGCAGATATACTGTTTTATTCTATGTGTGACTGATTGTCACATACAGACACATGTCTTTAAATGTACAATATCAATTGCCTCTTATATGATTATCATTTTCATTTACAATGATAAAGTATCTGTCTCAGCAAACTAAGCCTACAAAATTCAAAGTCAAAAGAATTAGTTCTAATAATGATGGTGTTGTGTCACCTTGAGAAAGTCAAGACAATTACTATAACAATAAAAAAACCCACATCACATGCATATTGCGAAACTTCTTGATGTGCTACTGTCCAAGGTCCTAGGCAGAACAACCTCCACATTTGTAACAAGATCACAATGGTATAGTCAAATTAGAGGAACACGTTTATGAATTTAAAACATTAATTTGCTGAATGTTCATTCATCCCTGAACTACTAAGCACAGTATTTTGTATATGATGACACTTTACTCAGCATTTAAATGCAAACATTTGATTGAGGAAAGATAGTACTTTGTTAAATTGTCATGGTACTGGTATGGGAGAAACTAGTAAAATTTATAAGAAAGATATTTTATCCCTGAGTTTCAAAGCCCTGATGTAGCTTATAGGGCCAATGTTTTTCTGGACATCTGCTTTCCACTTCTTCAACAGAGTGGCAAACTATCCTAGCATAATGGCCATGTGGAAATGTCCTAAGAAAATTAAACTTAGTTTGAGCAATGATTTCATACAAAAAAACTAAATAATTAGTATGTTCCTTTAAAATAGAGCCATCTTGGGGACTGTAGAGATAACTTGGCAGTTAAAAGCACTTATTGTTCTTCCAGAGGAACCAATTTTGGTTACTAGTACCCACATATGGTGGTTCATAAACTTCTGAAACATGAGCTTCATCGCATTTGCTTCCCTGTCCTACATTCTCATAGAACCTGCACTCATGTGCACATATCCCCACATACATATACGTAAAATTTTAAATAATAAAAATAAATTTTTTCTTCCTCCAAAAAAAGAATATTTCATCTCTTTTTTTTGGGGGGGTTAATTTTATTTTTTCTTATCAGTTACATTTTATTAACTCTGTATCCCAGCCGTGTCCTGCTCCCTCATCTCCACTGTGCCAATCCCACTCTCCCTCCCTCATCTCCACCGTGCCCCTTTCTAATTCCACTGATAGGGGGGAACCTCCTCCTCATTCATCCAATCCTGTTTTATCAGGTATCTTCAGGACTGGCTGCAAAGCCCTCCTCTGCGGCCTAACAGGACTGCTCCTCCCTTGGGGGGTGGGGAGTCCAAAGAGCCAGTCATTGAGTTCCTGTTAGAAATAGTCCTTGTTCCCCTCACTATGGGAAACCAATTGGTTACTGAGCTACCACAGGCTACATCTGAGAAGAGGTTCTAGGTTATATCCATACATGGTCCTTGGTTGAATGTCAGTCTCAGAAAAGACCCTGTGCCCAGATATATTTGAATACAGAACATTTGTAGGATGTACCCTTTTATTTACTTTTGTTTAGATGCTCGGTAAGCATATCTATCATTTCTTAAACCATACTGATAATTAATAATTTTATTTAGTGCTTCTTCATTTCTAAATGCAAGTTTGTGAAATTTTGTTTTTTTCCCCTGAGGCTTTGAATTTTTCTTTAGCAAATGGAACACTGAAGTTCACTGTTGACTGTTTCTGTAAGTACTGTCAGTACATAGTTTAGATCTCTAAAGTAAATGTTCTGGTTGAGATTTATGACTGAAATTGCCTTAGAATATTGAATGATAAAATAGAAAAATCTCTACACAATAATGGTTTCCTGATCTATTTATTATTATTATTATTATTATTATTATTAAAATTTATTCACTTTGTATTCCAGCTGTAGCCCCTTCCCTCATCTCCTCCCAGGCCCATTCTTTCTCCCTTTTACCCCCTGTGTCCTTCCTCCAGTCCACTGATAGGGGAGGTCCTTGTCCCCTACTGACCCTAGCCTATCAGGTCTCATAAGTACTGTCTGGATAGTCTTTCTCTGTTGCCAAGAAAGGCCACCTCACCAGAGGATCTAAGAGCAGGCAACCTAGTTCATAACAGAGACTACCCCTGATTCCATTACGAGGGAACCCCCATAGAGACTGAGCTGCCAATGGGCTATATCTGAGCAGGGGTTCTAGTTCCTCTCCATGAACGGTCCTTGTTTGACTCATCAGGCTCTGTATGGTCCCTTGTGCCCAGATATTTTGTCTCTGTTGGTCTCCTTGCAGAGTTCTTGGCTCCTGTCACTTCCAGGTCTTTTTTGTTTGTTTTGTTCTGTTTTAATTTATTTATTAAAATTTATTTACTGTTTATCACAGCTGTAGCTCCCTCCCTCATCACCTCCAAATCCCACCTTCCCTACTTCTTCCCCCTCTATGTCACTCCCCTAGTCACCTGATAGGGGAGGTCCTCCTCCCCTTCCATCTGATCATAGCCTATCAGGTCTCACAGGCCTTTACAGCCATTGAAGCAGGACAGTCTCCCCAAGCATGGTTGGCTACCATAAAAAGCTAAAATGTTACGCTCAGGATGCGAGGCTAAGCACTGCACTCAGGGTCAGCCGCTTTCAACCCAGAGAGGAGCATGTCTGTTTGCATGCGGGTTGATGCCCCAGGTCCCGCCTCTGAGAAAAAGGTATCAGACCAGTCTGATGCTCTTTGGGTGGATGACACCTAAATGAACATTGGTACAAAGTCCCAATTTATTTCTAATATCAGAGATCAGACCTCTACTCTTGCCTGACGCGTCTAAAACAAAAAGGGGGAACTGTAGAGAGCTGCGTAATGCTGCTCCTTAAAGATGGAGCTGGTTTCCGCCTTCCACCTTCCCGATGGTGAGTGCTCTCTGTCACAAACAACTCCATATTTGGCTAAGGCTGAGGATCTGGCTTGCTTCCCTGTATGTGGACCTATCTGCATTGCCCACGAGGCACGCTGGCGTTGGCTACTCAGAGGCTATTTTAAGCTGTGGGCTGGCTTTCCCCAGGGCCAGAAGATTGTTCAAGGTTCCTGAATAAACTGCATTGAGAAGAACAATAAATAAATAAATAAATAAATAAATAAATAAATAAATAGATAAATAAAATGCATACACTAGAAAAAAAAAAAAACTGGCTGCATTGTGTTCCACTGTGGCATGGTAAGACTGCATCCCACTCAGGGAGAGGTGATCAAAGAGCCTGTCACTGAGTTCATATCAGGGACAGCCCCTGCCCCCCTTAGTAGGGAACCCACTTGGAGACTGAGCTGCCATGGGCAACATCTGTGCAGGAGTTCTATGTTGTATCCATGCATGGTCCTTTTTTGGAGTATCAGTCTCAGAAAAGATTCCTGGGCCCAGAATTTTGGCTCTGTTTGTCTCCTTTTGGACCTCCTAACCTCTCCAGGTCTTCCTATCTTCCCCTTCTTTCATAAGATTCCCTGCACTCTGCCCAAAGTTTGGCTATGAGTATCAGCATCTGCTTTGATATCCTGCTAGAGTCTTTCAGAGATCCTCCCAGGTAGGGTCCTGTCCTGTACCCCATTTTCTCCTTCTTCAGATGTCAATCCAGTTTGCCTATCTGAGTGAAGATTGATCATATTCCCCAGGGTCCTCCTTCTTGCTTAACTTCTTTAGGCATACAGATTTTAGTATGTTTGTTCTATATTATATGGCTAACATCCACTTATAAGTGAGTATATACCATGTGTGTCTTTCTGTCTCTGGGTTACCTCACTCAGGAGGATCTTTTCTAGTTCCATCCATTTGCCTGCGAATTTCATGATGTTTTTGCTTTAAATTGCTGAGTAGTATTCCATTTTCTAAATGTACCACAATTTTGTATACATTCCTTGGTTGAGGGACATCTAGGTTGTTTCCAGATTCTGGCTATTAAAATAAAGGTGCTATGAACATAGTTGGGCAAATGTCCTTGTTGTATTGTTAAGCCTCTTTTGAGTATTTGCCCAGTGATGATATACTTTGATCTTGAGGTAGTGCTATTACTAATATTCTGAGAAAGTGTCAGATAGATTTCCAAAGTGGTTGTACAAGTTTACATTTCCAGCATTAAAAGAGTAGTGTTCCCCTTTTCTCCATATTCTCTTCAACAAATATTGACATTTGAGTTTTTGATCTTAGCCATTCTGATGATATAAGTTGGAATCTTTTGATTTGCTAAAGAATAGTAAAGATGTAGAGCATTTAAGTGTTACTCTGTCATTCCTGTATTGAGAATTCTGTTTAGCTCTGTAAACCAATTTTTAATTGGATTACTTGGTGTGTTGGTGTTTAACTTCTTGAAATCTTTATATATTCTGGATATTAACCCTCTGTCAGATGTAAGGTTTTTGAAGATCTTTTCCTAGTCTGTATGCTGTCATTTTGTTCTATTGACTGTGCTGACTTCAATTTTCCCTCTACAATTTACAATTTTATTTAATATTTAAACAAATACTTTCCTTGATGTGATATATATATATATATTTTTTTTCTACTGGAAAATAATTCCCATTTCATAACCCAGGTGTTTAATTTGTTCCCAGAAGCTCTTGGAGACTTTGTCTCTTCTCTTCCTTATTAATGTTTATATTAACAATTTTTAAATCTACAAAAATTTCATGTGCATATTAAATCACTCGGAGTACAATTTTAAAATAATTTGTTGCTTTAACTTCACAAGCATCATTCATTCTAGGTATGCAGAGAATGCATCTTGATTTTTGTCTTTCACTGCGTAAAGCTTTCTGTATGAAACCACACAAAGACACACACACGCAAATGCACACATATATACATCACATACATACACACAAACACATACATGTATACGACACATACATATACATACACATATATACACATATTAGTAAATGCTTTTAAGGATATATTTCTTAGTACAAACCAGATCAGACTTTCACAGTCTCATACAGAAAGGGAGAATACATCTGTGTGTACATGTGTTATTTAATATGAAAGGTTTCTTTTTAAAAAAAAATATACACTTAGCAGATCTGAAAGGATTTTGCTAAAGCATCAAGAAAAATACCCACACATCTATGGATACTTTATTTTTGACAAAGAAGTCAACAACATACAATGGAGAAAAGACAGCATCTACAAAAAATGGTTCTGGTCTAACTGGATGTCTATATGTAGAAAATTGTTAATAGATCCATATTTATCACCCTGCACAAAACCAAAGTCCAAGTGGATCAAAGAGCTCAACATAAAACCAGATACATTAAATTGGTTAGAAGAAGAAGTTGGGAAATGCCTAGAACTCATTGGTACAGGAGACAATTTCCTGAACAGAACACCAACAGCACAGGCACTAAGATCAACAATCAATAAATGGGACTTTCTAAAAGGGAAAATCTTCTGTGAAGCAAAGGACACTGCCATCAGAACAAAACAACAGCCTACAGACTGGGAAAGGATCTTCACCAACCCTCTATATGACAGAGGGCAAAGATACAGAACATAAAAAGAACTCAAGAATTTAAAAAGCAAGAAATCAAGTAATTCCATTAAAAGATGAGATACAGATCTAAACAGAGAATTCTCAATAGAGGAATATCAAATGACAGTGGAACATTTAAAGAAATGTTTAACATCCTTAGTCATCAGGGAAATGCAAATCAAAACGACCCTGAGATTTCACCTTACACCCATCAGAATGGCTAAGATAAAAAACTCAGTGACAACACATGCTGGAGAGGATATGGGGAAAGAGGAACCATCCTCCATTGCTGGTGGAAATGTAACTTATACAACCACTTTTGAAATCAATCAGGCCCTTTCTCAGACAGTTAGGAATAGTGCTACCTCAAGTTGCAGCTATATCACTCTTAGGCATATATCCAAAATATGTGCAAGTATACAACATGGACATTTGCCCAACCATGTTTTTAGCATCTTTATTTGTAATAGCCAGAATCTAGAAACAACCCAGATGTCCTTCAATTGAGAAATGGATTCAGAAATTGTGGTACATTTACACAATTGAATACTTCTCAGCAATTACAATCAAGAAAATCATGAAATTTGCAGGCAAATGGTGAGAACTAAAAAAGATCATCCTGAGTGAAGTATCCCAGAATCAGAAAAACACACATGGTGCATACTCACTTATAAATGGATATTAGACATATAATGTAGTACAAACATACTAAAATATGTACACCTAAAGAAGCTAAGCAAGAAGGAGGACCCTGGGTAGGATGATCAGTCATCACTCAAAAAGTCAAAGAGGGCATATATTGGAGAAAACAGGGAACAGGTCAGAAGCTTACCACAGAGGACCTCTGAAAAACTCTACCCAGCAGGGTATGAAAGTGGATGCTGAAACTAATAGCCAAACTTTGGGCAAAGTGCAGGAAATCTTATGAAAAAAAGGGCAGATAGGAAGACCCGAGGAGCAGAAGCTCCACAAGGAGAACAACAGAACCAAAATACTCTGGGCCCAGGGGTCTTTTCTGAGACTGATACTCCAACCAGTGACCATGCTCAGAGATAACTTAGATCCCCTGCACAGATGCCCATGGTAGCTCACTCTTCAAGTGGGTCACCTAGTAATGGGTACGTGGACTGTCTCTGATATGAACTCAGTAGCTGGCTCTTTGATCACCTCCCCATGATAGGGGAGCAGCCTTACCAGGCCACAGAGGAAGGCAATGTAGCCAGTCCTGATGAGACCTGTTAAGCTATTTTTCAGAGGGAAGGGGAGGAGGACCTTCTTTATCAGTTGTCTTGGTGAGGGGCATGTAAGGAGATGAGGGAGGGTAGGAAGGAGAGGGTTTGAGAGAATGGGTTACAGCTTGGATACAAAGTGAATAAACTGTAACTGATGAAATAAATTAAAAAAAATTAAACAGTAGATCTTGTTCCTACTTTGTTTTTTATTTATCTTTTCCAAATATATATATATCAAGAACAGTGCAGTTCTCATCAGCTGTTCGCTTGCAGACCTACCAGCCTCAGTAATTAATGCTGATTCACCAAATGTGTCCTGTAGCCATCTGGTAGAGACTGTCTCTGGAGGCATCTCATGCCCCTTGTCATATGAACTGTCAGGAAGTGTCACAAATTTCCCACTTTGTCCCATAGGTAAAGTAAGTGTGGTTCTCTTCAGCTGATCCTTTTATCTGTGTCTCACTGAGCACCCTAAGGTCACGCCTCAGAATAAATGGTAGAAGGAAGGATCATTCTGCTGGTCTGTCTAGGATAAAAATATATTAACATAGTTTGGTTCCATATTATTTGGGCAGACCATCTGCCAGACTGTGATAATTAGCCGTGATTCTCTACTGAATTCTGTACTCTATAAGTTCTGGATAATGTCAAGGACTAGAAAAAAAAATGAGAGAAAGTTAGGAAGCATATATTATTTAGGCAAGAGAAAGTTAATGATAAAGGTCTAGAGTTGTAGTCAGAATTATTTTTAAGACAGAAAAGTAGTCTTGTCCTTGAATTTTTATTTTTATTTTACAGGAGGCACTTTTCAATTTTGATATAACACTTGCTAAAGGAACAATTATTGATATCATTTTTTTTAATTTTCATGTTCTCATGTGTTAGTTTGTGTGTATGTATTTACATGTGTGTAAGTGCATGTGTGTGTGTCTGCATGTATGTGTGTTTGTGTATGTGTGTGTGCCACATATTCTGGTGTATGTGGATGAAAAAGTTGACGTCAAGAATCATCCTCCAGAGTGCTCCCACCCTTAGTCA
This sequence comes from Rhombomys opimus, assembly GCA_010120015.1. Classification (NCBI taxonomy): domain Eukaryota; kingdom Metazoa; phylum Chordata; class Mammalia; order Rodentia; family Muridae; genus Rhombomys; species Rhombomys opimus. Next base: position 1,417,691 of record REGO01000435.1, on the reverse strand, counting down.
TTGAAGCAGGACCTCTCAGTCAAACTCTTTGGTCCTTGATATGAAGGTGGTCTCACTAGGTGCTTTGCTCTGTCTCTTCCTTTAGAGGCTGGACATGTATCTGTATTCTGATGATCCAAACTGAAATTCATTTTTTTGTATGAGACAAGAATTTTAACCACTGAGCCATCTCCAGAGCACCACCTTAATTTTCCATCAATAATTATTTTAGGAAATAACAAGCTGTAAGGAAAGTCACTTGTCCAACACCTTAAGCCTGGTCTTCTATTTCTTTAACCACACACAAAAAATGAAATGGAGTATTGTTGTCATAAACATCATCCAAAGGTTTAATGTAACATCTTAGTTTTCATTATATACAAGCATTATGATTTATAAGAGAAAGTTTATAAGAATAAGCTGTGCAAATGGCTTCTCTATTGGTGTGGGGCATCTTTAACTTTCAGTACAAATGCATTGAATTTTGTGTGAAGCATTTAGATTACTGCTTGGAAACAGAAGTGCAAATAGTATTTTAAACAATCAACTTTTATAATGGTTTTAAAATTCAGTAATGACACAAATCTCTTTATAAGCAAAACTGACATGGACTTTGCATTTAGATGGTCATGAATTCAAAATGCTGTTTTTTCAAGAAAAAAAAAACATAAACACATCTGTGTATGATTCAAATCTTTGTTCCTGGAAACAAGCATATCTATTCTTGCTTAAATATTATAGGATAAAATATAAATGGGCTGTAGACAGGTGATATTACACCTTATTTTTTTGAACTGAGTCAAATTTTAAAGTGAACAGAGAGACATACACTAACACTTATATCCAGATAAATCATACTGTGTGGTCATATATTGGTGTAAACTAAGAAATGTGTCCTTATTGATTTTGATGTTCTATGTAAGGCATTATAAAGTAGCACAATGCTTTAAAGAAATCAAATTAATAAACCAAACCAAAGCACGTATTACTCATTATGTGTAAATGCCATATTATTAACTGTGATTTCTTTTTCTTCCCCTTCTTGTGCTGCACCAAGCAGGAAGGATGAATGTCTCCAATGTGATTGCATATAACATCTGTTCTGTCTATACATTGCTGTTCCTCCTCCTGCTGGGTGCTGAGCACTCACTTGACTTATCCTTCCCCACTGATCCTCCAGAGGAAAAAAAAATGTTCTCATTATGCATTTTATGATGTTTACCCATGATTTCTGGATATGGAGATTCTAAGTAGTATAATTTACTTAACTGCCATAGGCCTGCTATTATCACTTTAAAGAAAAATAGTCAAGAGGTTGAGTAATGACCTTTTATTTTCATAAGTCCCTATTTCTATTGAATTCATTTATTTATTCACTTTACATCCTGGTCATAGCCTCCTCCCTCCTTTCCTCCTGATCCCATCCTCCCTTCCATTCTCCCTATCCCCCTCCACTACTCCTCAGGGAAGTAGATGCCCCAGCTTATCAAATCACATCAGGACTGATCACATATTCTTCCGATGGAGAGGTAGCCCTGCCAGGAGAAAGGGATCAAAGAACAAGCAACAGAGTCCATGCTAGAGTCAGACCCCACTCCCCTTACTAGGGTACCCCTATGAGGATCAAGCTGCCTATCAGCTACATTTGTGTAGGGAAGTAAGGCCAAGTCCATATATGGTCCTGGGTTGGTGCTTGAGTCTCCATAGATCCCCCTGGGCCCTGGTTAGTTGGCTCTGTTGGTCTTCTGGTCTTGGTGTGGAGCTCCTGTCCTCTCTGAGCCCTTCTGTCCTTTCCCCCATTCTTCAACTAAATTTCTTTTGCATTCCCCAGTGTTTGGCTCTGGATCTCTGCATCTGTTTCCACCAACTGCTGGGTAGAGGCACTCATATGGGAGCTTTGCTAAGCCCATCTACAAGCATAGCAGCATAGCATTAATAGTGTCACAGGTTGGCTCTCTCCGATGGGGTGGGTCTCAGGCTAGCCAAGGCACTGGCTGAACATTCCCTCAATCACTGCTTTATTTTTGTCCCTGTACATCTTTAACACAGGGGTAAATTTTGGGTAGAAGTATTTGTGTTGGTGTTCTCCTCCCTTCACTGGAAATCCTGTGTAGTTAGAGGATGACCCTCAGCTAGAGTCACCTTCGCATCCTCCTGGGAGCCTACCCAAAGTTAGGTCTCCAGCTTGTCACAGAGAAGTTCCCACCCAAGGCTTCTCTTCTTTCTGCAAGCCCTCTGTTCTCCTGCCCTGCTCTCCCAGGTCTGATATCGAACCTCATTACTCTCCCTCTCTTACCCTGTTTCCTTCAACCACTTCTACTGTCTGTTCAATTTCCTCTTCTGAGTGAATTCAAGCATGCTTATTTGGGTCCTTCTTGTTACTCATCTTCTTTGGGTCTTTGAATTATACTATGGTTAATATCCACTTATAAGTGAGAATACACCATGTGTGTCTCTCTGGGTCTGGGTTACCTCACTTAGGATTATCTTTTACTAGTTCCATCCATTTGCCTGCAAATTTCATGATGTCCTTGTTTTTAATAAAGAAGTAGTATTCCATTGTAAATGTACCACACTTTCATTATCCATTCTAGAGTTGAGGGACATCTGGATTTTTTCCACTTTCTGGCTATTATGAATGAAGTGGCTATGAGTATAGTTGATCAAATCTGCTTTTTTGCCTGGTGGAGTATCTTTTGGGTATATGCCCAGGAGTGGTATATCTGGGTCTTGAGACAGAGCTATTTCCAAAATTCTGAGAAAGTGCAAGATTAATTTCCAGAGTGTTTGTATAAGTTTGTACTCAGCAGCAATGGAGGAGGGTTTCCCTTTTTTCACCTCCTCACCAGCATGTGCTGACACTTGAGATTTTGAGTTTTAGGATTCTGATGGGTGTAAGATGGAATCTCAGAGTTGTTTTGATTTGCATTTCTCTGGTGACTAAGGACATTGAACTTTTCTTTAAGTACTTCTTAATGTCATATAATTTATTATAGTGTATCCAAAACCAAACGATATTCTTCTTAATTAAAATAATGTCTATACACAAATGGTATATACTCACTTTTAAGTGGGTACTAGACCTATAACATAGGATAAACATGCTAAAATTTGTACAACTAAAGGAGATAAACAAGAAAGAAGACTCGGGATAAGATGATCAATCCTCTCTTAGAAAGACAAATGGGATGGACATTGGAAATAGGAGAAAACAAGTAACAGGACAGGAGTCTACTGCAGAGGGCCTCTGAAAGATTCTACCTAGCAGTATATCAAAACAGATGCTGAGACTCATACCTGAGACTCATGCCCAAACTTGGACAGAGTGCAGAGAATCATATGAAAGAAGGGGAAGATAGTGTGACCTGGAGAGGATAGAAGCTACATAATGACCAAATATGTCTGGGCCCAGGAGTCTTTTCTGAGACTGTTTCTCCAACCAAGGACCATGAGTGGATATAACCTAGAATCCCTGCCTAGATATAGCCCATCACAACTCAGTATCCAAGTGAGATTCCTAGTTAGGGGAACAGACACTGTCTCTGACATGAAATCAGTGGCTGACTCTTTGATCCCTGCCCCCAAGGGAGGAGCAGCCTTGCTAGGCCACAGAGGAGGACATTGTAGTCAGACCTGAAGAGACCTGATAAACTAGGGTCAGATGGAAGGGGAGGAGGACCTCTCCCATCAGTGGACTTAAAGAGGGGCAAGAAGGAAATGAGGGAGAGAAGGGACTACTACTGTAATACAAAATACATAAACTGTAATTAATATAAAAAAATAAAATATAATACAAAAAATAAAAACCTAAATAAATAAATAAAATAATGTCTATAAATGCCCATATCTTACACGTCTCACAAATAGGCTAACTCGGCTTTCAAACTTTTTCTAGCCACTGATTCACCACACTTTTAGTACAATACACAATAATGTAAATATACTTTTAAATTACTAATATGAATGGAATATGATTGCTGCTTAATTGGCTGTATTTTTGCACCACATTTTAGTTTTTTCTAATATTTATTGTTCAGAAATGTATATGATCCTCTTTTAAAGATTTGATTTTTCAAGAACTTTCCTTCATTTTCCTTTGAAGGAAGTGACATTTATTGTCGAGTTCAGACTCTACATCGGCTTTGTGCAAAACCTTATGAAATCTTAGTGCATTTACTCTTTTAAGATCTATCCCAAGGCAAAAGGAAAACAAATGCTTACTATATCACTGGCTTCACAGTCAAGAGAACTGTACTAATGTTGACTGCTCTGAAATGTTGTAATAAAGATGATTCAAATTCTGTTGAGGATGTGCTGTGTCTAGTCAGAGTCATAGAAAGAGTTTACTGTTATTCTCTTGGTTTCACAGTAAATGTTTCTAGAGTCTGCATAATGCTTTCTATCACAACAAAATAATGCTAACATCTGAACATTGATTATAAGTGCCTCTATCTCTTTAGGGAGTTCAGTATCTTTTACTATCATAAAAAAAAAAAAAACAAGGAAATCATGAAATTTGCAGATAAATGTTAGGATCGGGAAAAGATCATCCTGAGTGAGATATGCCAGAAGCAGAAAGATGCACATGGTATATCCTCACTCATATAGACATATATTGTAGGATAAACCTACTAAAATATGTATACCTAAAGAAACTAATCAAGAGGGAGGACTCTTGCTAAAATGCTCAATTCCTATCCAGAAAGGCAAAGAGGATGGACATCAGAAGCAGGAGAAAAGAGGGAACAAATCAGGAACCTGACACAGAGGACCTCTGAAAGGCTCTGCCCTGCAGACTATTAATGCAGATGCTGAGACTTATGGGTAACCTTTGGGCAGGGTGCAAGGAATCTTATGAAAGAAGTGGGAAACAGTAAGATCTGGAAAAAACAGGAACTCCACAAGGAGAGCAATAGAACCAAAAAATCTGAGCACAGGGGTCTTTCTTGAGACTGATACTCCAACCAAGGACTATGCATGGAGATAACCTAAGACCCCTGCACAGATGTAACCCATGGCAGTTCAGTATCCAATTAGTTCCATTGTAATAGGAACAGGGACTGTCTCTGACATGAACTGATTGGCCTGCTCTTTAAGTACCTCTCCCTGAGGGGAGAGCAGCATTACCAGGCCACAGAAGAAGACAATGCAGCCACTCCTGATGAGACCTAATTAACTAGGATCAGAAGGAATGAAAAGAAGACCTTCCCTATCAGTGGACTTGGGAGGGGCAGGCATGCAGAGGGTGGAGGAAGAGAGAGATTGGGACAGGAGGAGGGAGGGAACCACAGGGGGGAGACAAAGTGAATAAAGTGTAATTAATAAAGAATTAATAAATAAATAAATAAATAATATTGTGTTTGCTTGAAAAGGTTTGTGGCCTAAGTAATTCACCTCTTTGTGAAAATTTTCCCAAATTTTATTCTAGTTTTTTTCTAAAGTAATATATAAAACATAAATTTTCTAAAGTAGTATATAAAACATAAATTTCTAAAGTAATATATAAAACATAAATTTCAAGGTAACCAGTTAAAAATCATGCAGTATATTTCTATTCTCTTTATTCTAGGATCAAGTTGGATTTGACCTGGTACGGAGCTTTATAATAACTCATCAAGTGCATGATATTAAAAGGAAGAAGCCACATTGAGTGAAGTGGCACTCTTAAAGTTTTCATAACTTTCTGTTTAAAAAAAAAAAAAAAAACTTTACCACCAGCTCAGAGTTTAAATGTGCAACATCTGTTTCATTTAAAGTCTGGCTTCCAGGCAGTATAGATTGCATTGAGCTTTCAGAGGAGGAAAGCAAAAGAAAAACCAATTACTTTCTGAAAACAACAACAATGTTTAAAGCTTTGAAAGTGAAGACTCTTATTCTATATTTGTAATTATAGCCTTTGGAAAGTGCTACAGGAGAGGTTGTCTTTCTTCAACTTCATAATGCTGAAGTCCAGGCCAGAAATCAGGATCACTCCTTCAAAGTTTAAAGGAATGTAGAGTGGGAATTGAGTGGTTGGATTTCAGCCTTTGAAGGAGAATGAGAGGGAAAGGGGAGGATGCCTACCTATTGATGTGCATTTCAATTCTTTATTTTCATGAACATTTCTATTTTAAAGATAAAATTTTGAGGTAAAAGCTTCATATAAGTTAGAACTATCTGCCACCCAAGGACTCCCTTATTGTTTTCTATTTAAGTACATTGTATTAGCCAGTAAACAGAAGAAAAAAAAACAATGTTTATTTGCACATTGTACTAGCTGTATTTTTGTGTCAACTTGACACAAGCTAAAGTCAAAAGAAAGAGAGGAGCCTCAGTTGGGGAACTGCCTTCATGCAATCCAGATGTAAGATATTTTCAATAATCAGTGATCAGTGGGGAATGGACCAGCCCATTTTGGGTGGTGCCATACCTGGGCTGGTGATTCTTCATTCTATAAGAGAGCAGACCGAGCAATCCATGTGAACCAAGCCAGTAATCAGTTCCCCTTCATGGCCTTCAGGTTCCAGGCCAGGCCTGTTTGAGTTCCTGTCCTGACTTCCTCCAATGATGGCCTTTGATCTGGAGTGTGAGCCAAATAATCTCCTTCCTCCCTCACTTGCTTTTTGGTCATGAGGTTTTCATTGCAGCAATGGTAACCCAAAGACACTAAATATTTCTGCTTTACAGGCTGAGTAGCCTAGCATCATTTTTCAAAAACATTGATTTAAAACAATAAACACTGACATTTATCCTGTCATGCTAAGAGAAAAGTTAATTTGTCTACCAAAAAGAGAAGCATCACATAGACCTTGTTCCATAAAAGCAAGACATAATATTACATTAACAAGTCCAGGCTCCCCCAAAATGTCCTCTTGTTGCATAATAGTACATTTTTATTCTAGTGAAGATAATAACCAAAAGACAAAAAGCAACTTATAAAAAAGGAGAGAGGAAAGAAGAAAGGGAGGGAGAAAAAGAAATGAAGGATAAAACCTCTACGATAATGAATGAATGAAGTAATACAGATTATCTAGAAGGATGTTTCAGTATTTCAGAAAATGTAACTAATGTTCACAAACATTCTTTTCTCAATGTTTAAAATTATTTTATTTTATTTTTATTAATTACAATTTATTCACTTTGTATCCCAGCTGTAGTCCCCTCCACCATCCTCTCCCAATCCCATCCTCCTTTCCTCTTCTTCTCCTATGCCCCTCTCCCAGTCCAATGATGAGGGAGGTCCTCCTCCCCTTCCATCTGACCCTAGTCTATCAGGTCTCATCAGGACTGGCTTCTTTGTTTTCCTCTGGGGACTGGTAAGGCTGTTCCCCCCTCAGGTGGAGGTGATCAAAGAGCCAGCCCATGAGTTCATGTCAGAGATGGTCTCTGTTCCTATTATTGAGAAACCCTCTTGGACACTGAGCTGCCATGGGCTTCTTTAGTGCAGGGGTTCTAAGTTATCTCCTTGCATGGTCCTTGTTTGGAGTATCAGTCTCAAAAAAAGACCCTTGTGCCCAGATTTTTATTTTCAAAGTACGTCTTGAAAATGAAATGTTTTGTAGTATCCCATCAGTCTGGGGAACTATTGTAAGTCCCTATTCATAGACTTCCTCTGGGTCACTCTAGTACTCCATCACAAATCCAGGAATCGAGCTACCTGTTTACATGAATTTATTTGTGTGGGTCCTTTGTGTCACAAAAAATTGGAAGCATATAATATAACCTCCCCATAATTTATTTTTTATGGTCCGTGATGTATTTTGAAATTTCATAGCTGACATTCTTTTGTCATTGGTGTGCCACATTAATTATTAGTTTTGAATTTTGCCTGTCTACTTACATCAACATTTTGTTTGTGTGGTTCAAGCTCAGGTTACTCTATGGCCTTATTTTTTGCACCCATCCCAACAGTTAACATTCTATTAATATCAATTTTAATTTATTTTCTCATATATTATATCCTGCCTGCAATTCTCCCTCCCACCTTTTCTTCCAGTGCTCTGCTCCCGAAACCTCCCACTGGCTACCACCATCCACTTATCCTCAGTTTCCCTTCAGAAAAAAAGCAGGTCTCCAAGGGATATCAACCATATATGGAATATCAAGTTGCAATAAGATGAAACAACTCACCTAACATTAAGGCTAGACTAGACAACACAATAGGGAGAAACAGACCCTAACAACAAGCAAAAGTGTCAGAGTTATCCCCTGCTCTCATTATTAGATGTTCCACAAGAAGACCAAGCAATACAACCATAATGTATATGCAAAGGACATTGGTTAGTCCGATGTAAGCTCCTTGGTTGTAGGTTTCATCCTAGTGAGCTCTTATGAACCCAGGTTAGTTGATTTGGTGGGTTTTCTTGTGGATATACTTGAACACTCTGACTCTTACAATCATTCCTCCCTGTCTTCCACAGGATTCCTAGAGCTCCACCCAGTGTTTTGCTGTGGGTCTCTGCATCTGTTTCCAATTCAATTTGTCATTGGTTCTGTATTAAATTCCTTATAATATTAATTGTAAATAACAGTCCTTGCACTTCAGGTCAGCTCTCCTCTTTGGTTCCATTGTTACCTCCACAGACCAAATACTGTTTCTGTACACAAATATATGAATTTTCAAATGAAATATTTGTTTGTTACTTGTTAAAACTAGTACACTGCATTTTTCTTCTATGTCTTTTTTCTTTTACTACTTAAATAATATATTAATTAATTATTAAAATTTATTCACTTTGTATCCAACACTTCCTCACCTCCTCCCAATTTCACCCACCCTTCCTCTTCTCTCCCTATGCCCCTCCCCTAGCCCACTGATAGGGCAGTACCTCCAACCCCTCTATCTTACCTATCAGGCCTATCAGGTCTCATCAGGCCTGCCCTAGCATCATTTTCCTTTTGGCAAACCTCCACCCCTGAGGGAGAGGTGATCAAAGAGCCAGCCCCTGAGTTCATGTCAGAAACAGCTCCTGATCCTCATACTAGGGAATCTACTTGGAAACTGAGCAGCCTATGGACTTCATATGAGCAAATCAATAAATTAGAAACAAAGAGAACAATTCAAAGAATCAATGAAACCAAGAGCTGGTTCTTTGAGAAAACCAAGAAGACAGACAAACGCTTAGCCAAACTAACTAAGAGGTACAGGAAATCAATCAAATCAGAAATGAAAAAGGGGACATAACAACACACACTATGTAAATCCAAAAAATCATTAGGTCCTACTTCAAAAAGCCTAAATGCAACAAAATTTGAAAATGTAAATTGAATGGAAAATTTTCTTGATAGATTCCATTTACCTAAGCTGAATCAGGATCACATAAATAAATTAAATAGTACCCCTAAGAAAATAGAAGTTGTCATTAAAAGTCTACCAAGAAAAAAATGCCAGGGCCAGAAGGTTTCAACAAAAAATTATACCAAACTTTCAAAGGAGAGCTAATAACAGTGCTCAAACTATTCCACAAAATAGAAACAGAAGGAACATTACTAAGCTCATTCTATGAAGCCACAGTCACCTTGATACTTAACCACACAAAGACCCAACAAAGAAAGAGAACTTCAGAACAATCTCACGTATAAACATTGGTGCAAAAATAACTCAATAAAATATTCACAAACCAAATCCAAAGACAAATCAAAGATATCATCCACCATGACAAAATAGGCTTCATCCTAGGCATGCAGGTGTGGTTCAACACAGGAAAATCCATCAGTGTAATCCACCATATAAACAAACAGAAACAAAAAAATCCACGTGATCATTTCCTTTAATGTCAAAAAAGCATTTGACAAAATCCAACACACATTCTGTTTAAAGTTTTGGAGAGATCAGGGATATAACACATGTGTCTTCTATGTCTTATAACCTATGAATTCCCATGTTTTTCTTGTCACATAAATCATATTTCAATTGTGTTACATTGGAATCTCTTCAGTAAAATAGGAAAATATATATTAACTATGTCACATGCTTCAACTATTTTAAATGAATAGAGTTGAAAGTTTAACACACTTGATTCATACAACTACAAAATTTTATATAGGCAGCAAGGAAAATCAAAGTGAAAATGAACAAGATAAACAAACCCTTAGCCAAACTAACTAAAAGGCAGAGAGAAACTATCCAAATCAGCAAAATCAGAAATGAAATGGGGGACATAATGACAGATACTGAGGAAATCCAAACAATCATCAGGTTGTACAACAAAAGCCTCTATGCAACAAACTTTGAAAATCTAAAAGAAATGAACAATTTCCTGGTTAGATTCCATCTACCAAAATTAAGTCAAGCTCAGGTAGAAAGATTGAATATTCCTATATCCCCTAAGGAAATAGGAGCATTCATCAAAAGTCTCCCTTCCAAAAAATAGCTCTGAGCCAGATGGATTCAGCTCAGAATTCTACCAGACCTTCAAAGAAGTGCTAATTCCAATTCTCTTCAAACTATTCCACAAAATAGAAACATAAGGAACATTACCAAACTCATTCTATGAAGCCACAGTCACCTTGATACTTAAACCACACAGAAAAAAAAAAAAAAAAAAAAAAAAAAAAAAAAAAAAAAAAAGAAAAGAAAAAAAAAGGGGGGGGGGACTTGAGACCTATCTCTCTTATGGACATTGATGCAAAAATACTCAATAAAAACTTGAAAAAAAATCCAAGAACACATCAAAGATATCATTCCACATGACCAACTAGGCTTCATACCAGGCATGCAAGGATGGTTCAATATATGGAGATCCGTCAATGTAATCCACCATAAAAAAATGGAGAAAAACCACATTATAATCTCCTTAGATGCCAAAAAAAGCATATGACAAAATCCAACACCCACTCATGTTTAAAATCTTGGAGAGAGTAGGGATACAAGGCACATACCTACACATAGTAAAGGCAATATAAAGCAAGGCTAGAGCCAACATCAAACTCAATGGAGAGAAACTTAAATCAATCCCACTGAAATCAGCATCAAGGCAAGCAAGGCTGTCCACTCTCTCCATATCTCTTCAACATAGTACTTGAAGTCCTAGCTAAAGTAATAAGACTACTAAAGTAAATCAAAGGGATACAAATAGTAAAGGAAGTGATCAAAGTATCACTATTTGCAGATGATATGATATCATCCGTGAGTGACCCCAAAAATTCAACCAGGGAACTCTTATAGCTGAGAAGCACCTTCAGCAAAGTGGCTGTATACAAAATTAATTCAAAAAACTCAGAAGCCCTCCTGTATACCCAAGACAAAAGGACTGAGAAAGAAATAATGGAAAAGACACCCTTAAAAATAGCCACCAAGAACATACAGTATCTTGCAGTGACTTCAACCAATCAAGTGAAAGACCTGTTTGAAAAAAACTTCAAGTCTCTGAAGAAAGAAATTGAAGAAGATATCAGAAGATGGAAAGATCTCCCATGCTCATGGATTGGTAGGATTAACATAGTGAAAATGGCCAATCTGCCAAAAGAAATCTACAAATTCAATGCAATTCCCATCAAAATACCAATACAATTCTTACAGACCTTGAAAGAAAACTTATCAACATCATATAGAGAAACTAAAAAGCCCAGAATTTCCAAAATAATCTTGTATAAAAACAGATCATCTAGAGGTATCACCATCCCTGATCTCAAGCTGTAATACAGAGCAATAGTAATAAAAACTGCATGGTATTGGCATAGAAACAGAAAAGTAGATCAAAGGAACCGAATAAAAGATCCAGAAATAAACCCAAACACCTATGAATATTTGATTTTCTACAAAGAAGCCAAAACCATTCAATGGAAAAAAGACAGCATCTTCAACAAATGTTGCTGGTCCAACTGGTTGTCTACATGCAAAAAAATGAAAATAGATCCATACTTATCACTCTGCACGAAACTAAAGTCCAAGGGGATCAAAGATCTCAACATAAAAGCAGATACACTAAATTGGTTAGAAGAAAAAGTGGTGAAGACCTTGGAACTCATTGGCATAGGAGACAACTTCCTGAACCTAACACCAACAGCACAAGCTCTTGGAGCAATAATTAATAAATGGGACCTCATGAAACTGTAAAGCTCTGTATAGCAAAAGACACTGTAGTCAGAACAAAACGACTGATTGCAGATTGGGAAAGGATCTTGACCAACCCTTTATCTGACAGAGGGCTGATATCCAGAATATATAAAGAACTAAAGAAATTAAAAAGCAATAAATCAAGCTGTCCAGTTAAAAAATGGGCAACAGAGCTAAAAAGAGAACTCTCTGTAGAGGAATATAGAATGGCAGAGAAACACCTAAAGAGATGCTCAACATCCTTAGCCATCAGAAAGATGCAAATCAAAACAACTCTGAGATTCCACCTTACATCCGTCAGGCAAAGGTTAAAAACTCAGTGACAACACATGCTGGAGAGGTTGTGGAGAATTGGGAACCCTCCTCCACTACAGGTGGGAATGTAAACTTGTACAACCACTTTGGAAATCAACCTGGCTCTTTCTCAGACAATTAGGAATGGTCTTCCTTAAGATGCAGCTATGCCGCTCGTAGGCATATGTCCAAAATATGCTCAATTACAGAACAAGGACATATGCTCAACCATGTTTGTAGCAGCTTTATTTGTAATAGGCAGAACCTGGAAACAACCAAGATGTCCCTCAACTGAGGAATGGATACAGAAATTGTGGTACTTTTACAAAATGGAATACTATTCAGCATTTAAAAACAAGGAAATCATGAAATTTGCAGGCAAATGGTGGGATCTAGAAAAGTCACCTGAGTGAGGTATCCCAGGAGCAGAAAGACACCCATGGTATATACTCACTTATATATTCCTATAAGATAAGATAAATATACTAAAATACTAAAATATGAGCAACTAAAGAAGATAAACAAGAAAGAGGACCCAGGGTAAGATGATCAATCTTCACTTAGAAAGACAAATGGGATGGACGGGGGAAGGAGGAGAAACATCTGCTTTGATACACTGCTAGGCAGAGCTTTCTGAGGCCCTCTGGGGTAGGTGCCAGTCCTATTCCATGTTTTATCTTTCTTCCAATGTCTGTCCTATTTGCCTTTCTGAGTGAGGATTGATCATCTTACCCAGGGTCCTCCTTGCTTAGCTTCTTTAGGTGCACAGATTTAGTATGCTTTTCCTATATAATATGTCTAATATCCACTTATGAGTGATATGTATCCTGTGTGTCTTTCTGCTTCTGGGATACCTCACTCAGGATGATCTTTTTTAAATCCCACCATTTGCCTGCAAATTTCATGACTTTTTTTTTGTTTTGTTTTTAATTGTGGAGTAGTATTCTGTTGTGTAAAAATTCCACAATTTCTGTATCCATTCCTCAGTTGAGGGACATCTGGGTTGTTTCCAGGTTCTGGCTATTACAAGTAAAGGTGCTATGAACATGGTTAAGCAAATATCCTTGTTCTGTACTTGAGCACATTTTGGACATGTGCCTAGGAGTGGCATAGCTGCATCTTGAGGAAGACCATTCCTAATTGTCTGAGAAAGAGCCAGATTGATTTCCAAAGTGGTTGTACAAGTATGTAAACTTGTACAATGTAATCCCACCAGTAGTGGAGGAGGGTTCCCAATTCTCCACAACTTCTCCAGCATGCATTGTCACTTGAGATTTTAACCTTTGCCATTCTGACGGGTGTAAGATGGAATCTCAGGGTTGTTTTGATTTGCATCTTTCTGATGGCTAAGGACGTTGAGCATCTCTTTAGGTGTTTCTCTGCCATTCTACATTCCTTTACAGAGAATTCTTTGTTTAGCTATGTACCCCATTTTTAAATTGGAATAACTGATTTGTTGCTTTTTCACTTCATTTTATATATATATATATATATATATATATATATATATATATATATATATATATATACTGGATATGAGCCCTCTGTCAGATATAGGGTTGGGGAAGATCCTTTCCCAGTCTTTCGGCTGTCTTTTTGTTCTGATGACAGTGTCCTTTGCTTTACAGAAGGTTTTCAGTTTCATGAGGTCCCCTTTATTGATTGCTGATCTTAGAGCCTGTTCAGAAAGGTGTCTCCTGTGCCAATGTGTTCTGGGCTCTTCCCGACTTTTTCTTCTAACAGATTAAGTGTGTCTGGTTTTATGTTGAGGTCTTTGATCCACTTAGACTTTAGTTCTTTTGCAGGGTGATAAACAGCGTTCTATTTGCATTTTTCTACATGTAGACATCCAGTTAGACCAGCACCATTTGTTGAAAGTGTTGTCTTTTTTCCACTGTATGGTTTTGGGTTCTTTGTCAAAAATCAAGTATCTGTAGGTGTGTGGATTTATTATTGCCTTTTTTTTTCTTTTATTATGAAAACAGCACCATGCCATCAAATGGTATGCTTTTAAGGCTATTTTGCTTATAAGGCTATTATTGTAATTGAGAAGGGAAGAGAGATTATTTTATTTCTGAGATCTCCTCAGCATGGGAACATTGTTCACTTACTTTTTTATTCCATACCTGTGCATTTTGAATTGCTGTTTAGGGGTATAACTAATCTGTTTATAATACAGTTTATATCTGATGAATTATGGCTAATTTTTAGTTTACCTTTACCTTAATGAAGTCAAGGGTTCTTTCTTTGTTTTTCATCTTACTGGTTAACATTCTACTCAGCCTGGTAATTTTCTCTTTAATTCTCTCTAATCTATACATTTGCACAAATGTGTTACATAACTTATTTCTTCTTTGAGGAGATCTTTAGTAAACATTTTGTTCACACTAAGTAAAATTAGACGACTTAGGCAATATTATTCCAAAAATTTGTTCAATAAAATATACCATGCAGTTTTTATGTAGCTTCTTTATTTTATCTGAAATAGCCTTACCTATCTATTTTTGGTGACATTTTTTCTTACATCCCTTTTACTTTTAAGTTTAGACACCTTCCCTATTACAGTCACCTTAGTTTTTTAACCAACTGAAGAAAATCTTTTAACATTTCACACAGGACATTCTATATATAAATTCTATCATTGAATTTCTATAATATGATTTACCTAGAAAACTCTCTGTCACATCTACAGGATTTACTAAGCACTGAATTCTAGGTCAGTGGAATACATCCTTGCTCATCTTTCATGCATTGCTTCTAATGGGATGCTTACATCAATCCTTGCCCTATTTCTCAGTATGTAGCAAGACTTCTTTCTCTGACATGCTTTAAAATTCTTTGTTTCATTTGTATTCCATTTGACTATGCTTGACTTGCTTAAGAACAGGATTCATTGTTGTAATTTATTCTATTCATTGCTACCCGATGTTCCTGAATCAGGGATATGTTGTCTGAATCAATTTTGGAATGTTCTTACTTATTACTTCTTATACTAACACCTCTTTTATTACTTTCTATATTTTCTTTGCTTCATCTCTTATTCCTCCGTTTAATAGTTGCATTATATTTTCTATTTTTTAAAGTGACCAATAGTGCTTAAATGACCTACTCTACCCATGTCTCCCTTTTTCTTTCATTTATTTTTTATGGTTTGAAAAATTTCTATTGATCTTAATACACACTGGTCTTTTCTCAGCTGTTCTCTTACAGGTTGGCAGCTGAGTCCATTAAATAATGGGATTCTGTTATTCTTTTTATCATATAGACTGTGGAGAAATTCTACTTAACAGCTCGCTACCTCTGGCTTGCTTAGCTAACTTTCAGTATTTTGGGGTTTTTGTTTATTTGTTTAGAAGCCAGGTCTACCTTCAGAGGGGTAGTTTTTCCCACAATGGACTGAGTCCCCCTCAAATTGCCTCCATGGCAATCTGATGATAGGAATTCTTCAACTAAGTTGTTTTTTTTTTCCAGATAATTTTATCAAGTTGATAAAATGATTATCTTATTAATTAGCCATTACCTTATATGTCTAAAAATCCCAGTGAATTTGAATTGTGTGTGTGTTTGTACAGATGCCACAGAAAGCTAATGTGGGGTTTAGAGGCAGTGGAAAGCCACTTTGTGGATTCTGGAAACTAAACTCCAGTTCACTGAAAGAGCAGCAGTAGCTTAAACACTGAATCATCTATCTTTCTCACCCCTGAATCTGGTTTTGATGCTTATTTTGAGTCTCCTGACTCAGCTTTGTCTTGTTTTCTTCCTTGTCTGTATGGTGCCTAGCAACTTCTTGTTGCTAAAAACTGTAATTTAAGTAAAAACGAAAATTACCAACACAAAGCACAAGTCTTGGTCCAATCTAAATAAGAGATAGGTTATTCTGTAGCCAGCCATCATGGATTCAGGTTACTCTGAATTACAGCTTCCACTATGGGAGAGATCACATGATCTTTTATAGTCATAGAATAAAAGAAAGTCACAAAACGAATGCAGTTCACAAAAATATTGTGTAGACACCAATTATCTCATCTACAGCTTGCAGAGCTTTTGATAACATTGTTAGTTTTAGGTTTGGTGGATGATAATGGTCTGGGAACTTGTACATTCCTCAGATTTTACCTCTTTGTCATGATGATACTAGACCAAATACAGATGTCTATATAAACAACTTTTTAGGAGGACTTAAAATACTTCAAAATAATTTGGACCTCAACTTCAAGGTCAACTACTCCACAATCATGACATTCTAGTCAAGTCAATACATCTGTAAGGTTTTTAACACAAACATGGCTTCATCAGAAAATAGTTCATTAAATAAATAGGTCTTTACTGTGAGGCTGTGTACCAATCTAAGTAGAAGTCAACTTGTCATGATCTTGCTGTGCCTGTAAGTACCAAAGTATTTGTATTTACATTGCCCTTAGTTTTTTTTTTTTTTTTTTTTTTTCCTTTCTGCCTTTTTTTTTTTTTTTTTTTTTTTTTTTTTTTTTTTTTTTTTTTTTATTTGTCTCAGCAGGAAGGAATAGCTATTACTCTGCACTCCTGCTGCTGTGGTTGAGAAGGTGTGGAGCAAGTGATTACTCTATAATCATTCATTTCAACATCTTTTAATTGGTTTTGTCTGTAGTCTTTGTTATTCACAAATATTTCCCCTGAATTATTTTCAACCTCAAGTATTTTAGGCAATGTGGGAGAGACAGAGGAAACTAAGCAGAATCCTTGCCCCTAAAAAACTAGGATATTTGGAAATATTAGTAAAGTCTTGCAGAAAATATTTTTTTTCTCCTAGAAAAAAAGATTTTCTGCATATTTCACAAGGGTTAATCTTCTTGTTGTCACCAGATCTTTTTCACATATTTATAACAAAAAATGTAATAAGGTTCCTGGAGTTGATCCACACAGCAGTGTAAGGATTTTCCCTTGGTTATACTCTTAAGAATATTCCACATGATCAGGACTATTACTTATGCATGCCTTTTAGTTATACCTCTATTTTATGTCTCAAGAAGGAAATCTTCATAAATCTGTGGGTACTCCTTTCTCTAGAGATGGGAAGATGTCAATTTCTCATTACTGCAGTTTCTTGATGACAACCATCCAGTTTGACTAGCTTCTTGTTCTTGCTTTTGGAGGTAATGACACTCAAATATGTATGCAGAAATTTAGTCAATACTCTTCAATTAATTAACTATTTGAAGCAAAATTGATTCATTTGCTTTGGAAATATTTATTAAAACATTAACTATATGGCTCATATTCTAATAATGTAGTGTAGTGGCCACAAAACAGAGTGAACTATTCTACATAGGTGTAAACCCTTTAACACCATCAAATAATTTGCATTGTTTTAATTATTAGAAAGAGTGCCAGTATTCTCTAAAATAAAATCTTTCCTTTTCCAGTTCTATGTGTTGTAAATAATATGAAATGTGTAAATTCAATGCAGAGGCATTTATTTCCCCATCCTGGTGTCAGCCTGTTTAGTGTGATTTGGATTTCCTGCTGTTTTTTGTTAGGCAAGGGAGGAGGTGACAGCTCCTGTTTGAAGAATTAGACTAATTGCAGTAAACACTTGAGATTCTTAAGGAATGTGCAAATATAGAAAATTAATTTAATAGTATCATTATCCAATTTTACAGTGTGTTATAATATCTTTATGAAGTTTTAACAACAAAAATAGAAATAAAGAGGATGAACATAAATAAAAGTAAAATGAAAATAGGCTCCATGCCCAGAAATCTATAGCAATAAACTCAATAAAGTAGGAAAATACACCAAAGGGAAATTTTCAGACACATGAAAAAGTACTGTGACAATTCTTTCTCAAACACTGAAAATTCTTGAGGATCTTAGCTTTGTTGGGAAAGTTTTCTACCCAAAAGGACCTAACATAATATTTGTATCAATACTCTTAGCCATGATCAACAAGTTTATTATTCCATGTTTTGTAGAGTCCAAAGTCTGAGCTATCATTGGGGTCCTTCAACTGATATATTTCAGTCTTATCTACAGGAAAGGAATTAACCTTTAATCATATTTATCATAGATAATTTTTTAGTAAAGATTACCAAGATTTATACAACCTCAAAAACTGGAGAAATGAATACAAGTGATTAATATACATTCCTAAACCTGATTGAAGGTGCTTCAGAAAATTATTGATCTATCTATGTATCTCTGTATGTATGTTTGTATGTATGCATGTATGTATGTATATATGTTTCTATCTATCTATCTATTTAGCTATCAATCTATCTCTAGCTATCTCTATCTATCTATATCTATCATCTCTCTCTCTCTGTATGTATATATATGTATATAAAGGAGTATATAGATGATATATATATATATATATATATATATATATCATCTCTCTCTCTCTGTATATATATATATATATATATATATATATATATATATATATATATATATATATATATATATTTACTCCTTTATTCCTGCTGCACCTGACTCCTTCCATCTGCCACCTGGATAAGAGAACTTCCCTGAAAAGCTCGTTTTTGTTTTTTTATATCATCATCCCTCAAGGACAAAGCCATGTTCAGCTCCAACTGCAAGACACCGATGTCCAGTGGAGAAAAGCCAAACCAATTGGAATTCTGCATCTTCTAGGAATTGGTAGGGCTGGAGATGGAGCAAGATCTCAAAATCCAGCTGCAGGAACTCAACTTCATAATAGCCAAGACTGATGTTGATGGTTCTCAAAAAGCTATCATGATTTAAATTTCATTTCTTCAACTTAAATCTCTCCAGAAACCTTAAAGTGCATGATTTGGAAAAAAAGGTTCAGAGGGAAGCATATAATTTTGCAGTAATTTATAATTTTGCAGTTTTACTTACCTAACAAACTAACTTGTTTACTTATAGCATCTACATATGTGTTTAGTTTTGACTGATCACTGCCCTGACAAACATCCCTCATCTCCTTGTTCTACATCCCCTTCTTAACAACTACATCTTAGAATTCCCCTCTTCTACATATAGATTTTAATGATCAAAAGAGTTCTTTGTAGCCAACCTAAAAAAGTCTCATGGCATATAAGCAAAAACTTTATAGATATGTCATCCTGTCCCCTGTGTGTTGTGTAATTCTTGTGGACTTGATTTTCCTAAGAAAATAGCAAAAATATATATATGAAATTGACAGCAATGGCTAAGAAAGGTTCTTTTAGATCAAACAATGCAGGACAATGAAGAATTCAGCATTATATATTTTTTTCTTATCTGCTTTGATACCCTGGTGGATAGAGTCTTTCAAAGGTCCTCTATAGTATGCTCCTGTCCTGTTCCCTATTTTCTCCCTCTTTCAATGTCCATCCCGTTAGCCTCTCTGAATGATTGATCATCTCGCCCAGGGTCCTTCTTCTTGATTAGCTTCTTTGGGTGTAAAGATTTTACTATGTTTATCCTATATTATAGGTATAAATAACCACTTATAAGTAAGTACAGACCATGTGTGTCTTTTTGCTTCTGGGACACCTCAGTCAGGATGATATTTTCTAGATCCCACCACTCATCTGCAAATTTCATGATTTCCTTGTTTGTAATTGCTGAGTAGTATTCTGTTATGTAAATGTACCACAACTTCTGTATCCATTCTTGAACTGAGGTTGTTTCCAGATTCTGGCTATTACAAATAAAGCTGCTATTAACATGGTTAATGTCCTTGCTGTATACTTGAGCATCTTTTGGTATATGCCTAGGAGTGGTATAGCTGGATCTTGAGGTAGCACTATTCCTAATTGTCTGAGAAAGGGCCTGATTGATTTCCAAAGTGGTTGTACAAGTTTACATTTCCACCAGCAATGGAGGAGGGTTCCCTTTCTTCACAACCTTTCCAGCATGTGTTGCCACTTGAGTTTTTGATCTTTGCCATTCTGATGGGCAAAAGGTGGAATCTCAGGGTCATTTTGATTTGCATTTCCCTGATGACTAAGGACGACTAAAGATTTCTTTAAGTGTTTCTCTGCCATTCTACATTCCTTTACTGAAAATTCTCTGTTTAGTTCTGTACCTCATTTTAATTGGATTACATGGATTATTGCCAAACTTTGGGCAGAGTGCAGGAAATCTTATGAAAGAAGGGGGAGATAGAAAGACTTGGAGGGGACAGGAGCTCCACAAGGAGAGCAACAGAACCATAAAAAGACTCAGGGGTCTTTTCTTAGACTTATACTCTTACCAAGGATCATGCATGGAGATAACCTAGAACCCCTGCACAGATGTTGCCAATGGCAGCTCTATCTCCAAGTGGGTTCCCTAGCAATGGGAACCTGGACTGTCTCTGATCACTTCCCTCTGATAGGGGAGCAGCATTACTAGGCCCCAGAGGAACACAATGCACCCAATTCTGATGAGACCTGATAGACTAGGGTCAGAGGGAAGGAGAGGAGGACCTCCCCATCAGTGTACTTGGGTAGGGGCTTGGGAGGAGATGAAGGAGGAAAGGCAGGATTGGGAGGGAACGAGGGAGTGGGCTATAGCTGGGATACAAAGTGAATAAACTGTAATTAATAAAAATTAATGAGTAAATTTTCTTATAACTCTAAGAAGCTTATGAGCAAAAATGTTCATTTTAAATTCCTAGAATTTCAGTTGTATAAGAAATGACAAAATGTATTACCAGTTACTTATCTTTCTGTGCAAAAAGATAGACAAAGGAAACTGAAATTGTGACTCAGAGATAATAAACCTTTGTTTGTTTATTTGTTTATAAAACAATGTTTTTAGGATTCACCATTTTGGATTAGCCTTGTGTACTATGCATAGGTTATCAAACAAGAGCGACCTATGCTAAAGCCACTTAATCAAACTTAATTTGAAATGGATTAAAATTTTTAAAAAAAGAACTCATTTGATTTCAATGTAATAAGGAAACTGCTTTTGCTTTAACGTAGTAAAGACAATTTCAAAGCCACTGGGCAAAAATAAAAGACACCTAAGAAAGGATTTAGTTTTGCTCAAAGTTCAGTGTGACTTCAGCGAGGAAGTCACAACAGTGAGACCATGAGTCTGTGGTTACAAAGCAGAATAAGAAGAATGCTAGTTATCGCTTTATATCTTTGTTTTTATTTAGTCTAGGACTACAGATCACTAAATTGGCTACATAATGTCACTAGGATATGTTTCCTTAAATATAAAGGACAAGCACGTTGACATCTATAATTTCATCTCATTTAGACAGCAACACTTACTAGTTTCAAAACTCATTCTCAAGTGAGCCAGTCTTCTGAAATCTAAATGAAGACATTATTTCAAATGAAGTGGCTATCTGAAACAATATTTTCTGGAAAAAAAAAAAAGAATGTACTCAGAATCTCAAGTGAAGATAAGAAGGCCAACATTTTATTTTTTTTAATTTTTGTAACACTGCATTTATTATTTTATTGTTTCATCTCTGTAGAGCAACTGTTAATGAAGTTGATGGAAATATCATCCAAGTTTAACTATTAAAATCTTAATTCTTAAGGCAAGATACTCTTTGAGAGCTAGAGAGACATATGTGGATGACATTCCAACTTTTATTCATATCAAAGATTATAAATAATGTAGTGTTTTTATTTTTATTTTTTTATTTTTTTATTTTTATC
>REGO01000435.1:1363318-1389822 GCA_010120015.1 Rhombomys opimus | reverse complement strand
GCTAGTATGGCGTCCAGCAGACTTGGGCCCTGGGAGGATGGTGCAGCCGCGCGGATCTGGGATTCAGGGACACATACTGCTGATCTTTGCCTGCCGCTAAAGGGCTTGGAGCTCTGCCCCAGCGGCTGTATACCTCAGGCAGTTAGGTCTGCTCTGAGAAAGACCAGTCAGCTGTGGAGCGCCAACATTTTAAAAATGTATTTTAAGTTGGTCAAAAACGTGCTACGACTATTCTTATGAAAATCAATGTTTTGATGATCATGTTTGTGAAATTATAATGCAGAAAATAATAGGCATGAATGCTGATACATTTTGCATTGTGTGTATGTACAAACACAAAAATGTATTTCAAATCATTTCTGTCTATTGCCTATTTTTATATATTTAATGTCATGCTGCAAGAATCTCTGTCTTGAGGAGTGGACTTTTATTGTTTGCTTCAAATTCATTCAAATGCCTTATCCTGGTTGCTAATTACCTAAGTCAACGATAATGAGGACATAAAAATTTAGGATTCATTACTGCTCAAAAAAGTGTGTTGTTAGTTACTCATTAGACCATATGATATACAAGTCACTCATCATTTAAGATTATTTCATAAAGAATAAATCCAGGATAAATAAGGAGGGAACTAGTATTTAATGATATCATAGGTCTCTTGCCTTCTTAATGATTATTAAGATGTCAATAAAGATGTTATATAGAAAAATTACCATAGGAAAAATGATAATAAAATTTATATTTAAAAATTATGTTTATGATGATATAATTGCATAAAGCACCATTTTTAGTTACCAAGTTACGGGCTGATATGTTGCATAACTATTTTTAATTATGTAGTCAATGATGATTGTTTATTGAGTTACTGAATGATTAAAAGGGAATGCTAAGATAATTACTTGGGCCTGATTCATTCTCCAAATGTTGCTGCAGCTGTGGAGGCTGCTAAGCTTGCAGATTTCCCCTGTTAGTGGGAGCTGTACAGGTTGTATTTCAGTTTGGAGGTATAGCACCCAATCCTGCTCTGATTATATAAGATTACTGTATATTTGTATATCTTCATCACAAACTTTGGTTTCACTGAAACTGAAGTTTTTTGCATTAGCTAAATTTAAGTTATCTGGCACACTTTTCTATGCCTGCAAGATGCCCAGTTCTCAGCATTTTCCTTCTGATTCTTTTCAGAAGACAGAAACAACACTTCTCTTAACATTTATTGAATAGTATGTATATCTAAGTATTCTGGCTTTCTTTCTTGACTGCACACCACAAGGTGTCATTCTTTTGGATATACTTTCTAAGAAATCCTTTAATTCATCATTTTTTCTTGAAAAACACTCAGTTAAAAATCAATCTGAATAATTTATTAAAGAATACATGTGTATGATAGCCAAGAAGATATAGAAGGAAAAGAGGACTTACTATCCCTTACCATTTTCCAAATATCCAGTGAAGTATATAGCTCATGAAAAGCATGTGATTCTGTGAATGACAGTGGTCTAATATCAATCTAAATATTAAAAACACTGGAAAATTCTTAGAAACAGACATTGGATATTTATAATAGTGCTTCATTTCTTGTTATCGTAGAGGAAATTCCCATTACTCAACTGGAGAAAAAAATCTACACATGAAAATATGTTTGTGAGAGTGCCCATGTAGTTGTGGGAAGGCGAGTAGTTTTCCCAATTAAAATGTTTTTCTCAAAGCTTTGAACTCAAGGATTCCCCCCCCCTTTTTTTTTAACATGGTGGTGTTTTATTTTGTTTAGAAAACTCTTAACATTTATACCATGAGGTGATTAGAATGACAGTTGTTCAAGACCTTTGCAGAAATGTAATTTTAGAATACACAAATGTCCTTGGCCCTCATCACTTTGTTTCTTTTTTTTTTTTTTTTTTTGTTTTTTGTTTTTTTTTTTTTTTTTTTTTTTATTTAACTTTTATTAAATACACTTTATTCCTTTTGTATCCCCCCAGAAGCCCCTTCCTCCTCCCCTCCCGGTCCCACCCTCCCCCCTTTCTGCATGCATGCCTCTCCCCAAGTCAACTGATAAAGGAGGTCCTCCTCTCCTTCTGTCTGATCTTTTTCTTTTTTTTTTTGTTCTTCTCAATGCAGTTTATTCAGGAACCTTGAACAATCTTCTGACCCTGGGGAAAGCCAGCCCACAGCTTAAAATAGCCTCTGGGTAGCCAACCCGTGCCTAGTGGGCAATGCAGATAGGTCCACATACACGGAAGCAAGCCAGATCCTCAGCCTTAGCCAAATATGGAGTTGTTTGTGACAGAGAGCACTCACCATAGGGAAGGTGGAAGGCGGAAACCAGCTCCATCTTTAAGGCTCGGCATTACGCAGCTCTCTGCAGTTCCCCCTTTTTGTTTTAGACGCATCAGGCAAGAGTAGAGGTCTGATCTCTGATATTAGAAATAAATTGGGACTTTGTACCAATGTTCATTTAGGTGTCATCCACCCAAAGAGCATCAGACCTGTCCGATACCTTTTTCTCAGAGGCGGGACCTGGGGCATCAACTCGCATGCAATCAGACATGCTCTTCTCTGGGTCGAAAGCAGCTGACCCTGAGTGCAGTGCTTAGCCTCGCATCCTCAGGGTAATATTTTAGCTTTTTATGGTAGCCAACCATGCTTGGGGAGACTGTCCTGCTTCAATGGCTGTAAAGGCCTGAATGATCATGGCTGCATTACACTGTTGTGAGACTCTAATCTTGCATATACACCATAGGCAAACCAAGGCAACCAACACCAGAAGGCCTGCTAACACTCCCATGCCCGCCCATTCCTTCAGATGATTCCGCATGCCTCGCTGGGTGCCTGTGCCTGCTGATGCCCTTCACGCTATGACTCTCTTCAGATAGAAAAGGGATCTTGGAATTACAGCGGCCATTGTTACTGCCATCTCATTGGCAGCTGTTGGAGCTACCACCAAGGCATTAGCCATGAGTCATACTATGCAGACTGCTCAGACCCTAAATAATCTTTTAGCCAATGTAGCTCATGCTTTAGATGTACAAAAAGGAATTAATGCTCAACTAAAAGGAGACTTGATGGTGTTCAATCAGAGGATTGACCTCATGCAGGAGCAAATTGATACCCTATGGCAAATTGCTCAACTTGGCTGTCAATGGAAGTATGCTGGACTTTGTGTCACTAGCATACAATATGAGAATGTTTCCTGTGCTGCAAATCTGTCTAAACAATTGTCTACCTATATTTTAGGTAAATGGACTGAAAAATTCGATACTATGATGGAGCAGCTGAGAGTGGCCATTGTTACGGCAAATTCTACCAGAGTGGACTCAGGACTAGCCACAGGAGTATCATCATGGATTGCTGCAGCCATGAATCATCTGAAGGATTTCCCCTTTAAGGAGATGGAGTCCCTATATCCACAAAACGTGGCATGTGTGTGTTAGTAAAGAAAGAACATGAAAATTATATGTTGATTGATGAAGCTCCTGAAACAACAGAAGACCCAAAATAAAATTGACCTAAGGGACTACGTTGCAAACAGTGACCTCAGGAGATGACTGCAGGTCAAACTACAACTAAGACTCACAGTCGAAAATCAACCACTACAAATGAAAATCAACAGAAACCAGTCAGTGACTATCACTTTCATGAACTTCTAATAACCAGAGGAAAAATTAGCACACTAACTGCATAAAAATATTAAAATGTGATTAAAGGAATAATTATTTTAAGAATAGACATATAAAATAGCAAATTCAACAACTCAATGAGACAACAAAATATAATATTATGAATACAGTGAAAATATTTAATTTATGTAGAAGTAAACAGTATATTGTGAGGCACCAGAGAAAAGGAAACCTCCCTACTCCGCAAGGGAGGAGCAGTCCTGCTGAGCCACAGAGGAGGACTTTGCAGCCAGTCCTGAAGATACCTGATAAAACAGGGTCAGATGAAAGAGGAGGAGGTCCTTCCTAAGCAGTGGACCTGGAAAGGGTCAGAAAGGAGATGAGGAAGGGACGGTGGGATTGTGAGTGAATGAAGGAGCAGGATACAGCTGGGATACAGAGTTAATAAAATGTAACTAATAATAAAAATAAAATTTAAAAAAATCTCAAAAAATACCCTAATTACTGTAGTATTATATAAAAGAGTGGTTTTCAACCTGTCTAGTAGTATGGCTTTTAATAAAGTTCCTCATATAGAAAAGTGACTACCAACCATAAAATCATTTTTGTTGCTCCTTCAAAACTATAATCTTCCTACAATTATGAATTTTGTTGTAAATATCTGTGTTTTCTAATGGTCTTATGTAAAAGGGTTCCTTGTAAATGGTTGTGTAATTTGCAAAGAGGATGCAATACAGAGGTGGAGAACTACTCTTATGAAAAATAAAATTATAATTAAATGTCACTCATTTTTTTAAGTAAAAACATGATACTTCTGCAGAAAGTTATGTTTTCCATATGTAAGCTTCCTTAGCTTAAATTTTGTATTAAGTAATTTAAGGTAAATTTTCATTTACTAGATCAGCCAATGCCAAAAATTAACTAAATTTGCTAGCCAGTCCTCAAAATAAATGGCCTTACTACAGCAGAAATAAAGACAAATTTCATAAAAACAATATGAATAAATTTTCTTAATGACTATACTATCAAGTATTAACTAAAGGGGCCCTATTGGAACCCTAAACAAATAGGACTATTTCCAAGGCAAACTGATGGTAAGGCCTTATTGCTGAAGATAATATGTACATAATTCATTGAACGTGAAGAAACTGTTTTCTACCTAGAGCCATCACCCCTAGTGACTATTGTTCATGAATTGGAAGGTATTCTACATCCTACCAAAGGGGAAAGCTAAACACCAAACACATTTACAATCCCTTGGATTTACTGTGGTGACATTTTTGCTAATGCAATATTGGCAAAAAGCTTACCGAAGTAACCTACTGATATCTGATTAGATTTGAGACCCACTCCATTAATTGGAACTTATTCCTGACACTGCTTGGGTAGTCAAGAACCTGAGACTGGGTAAATCGGGGACCTAGGAGAAAAATTTGTACTGATTGGCTAAATGAATGGAATGTAAATGTTTTTATTTCATCAGATGAGGGGATGAGATGAGAGCTATTCCCAAGCCTTTCTCACTCTTTCTGAACTCTCCATGGCTAGTACAACTCTGTTGTTCTGGCCTAAACTCCTCTCCAAGATGACTGACTCAAACTAGCTTCTATTGGATTTTGACTGAATCGCTCTGCTTGTCCTCAAACTAATTCTGGAAATACGGCTTATTCTTCTGGCTCTTTCTCATTCTCTGGTTTGTTAAGTTTTCAACTGTGTCTAGCTTGTTCTCGTTGCGACCTGTCTCTGTAAAACTGTCCTAGTAAGATAGTCTCAGTTCAAAAACAAATAAACCTTTTTTTTCTCCCCTATGCTTCTCTTAGGTAGCCTCTCTTTCCTGTCCTGTTCTCATGAGAGTTGGGCATACACTATCTCTGATTCATATTGTCAAATCTTTCTCCGATTTGTCACCTTGTCTGCCCTTCAATTAAAAGTCACTTTCATACATTGCTGCTTCCTTCTATAGATAAACCTTAAGTTCTATTTTTTTCTCTAAATTATTGCTAATGTAAAGTAAGGTAAGATAGAAATAATTTCTTCTCTGTTGACAAGATTATTATCAAA
The DNA here is from genome assembly GCA_010120015.1 of Rhombomys opimus. Taxonomy (NCBI): domain Eukaryota; kingdom Metazoa; phylum Chordata; class Mammalia; order Rodentia; family Muridae; genus Rhombomys; species Rhombomys opimus. Next base: position 1,384,144 of record REGO01000435.1, on the reverse strand, counting down.
GTTCAAAGCAATATGCTGCTTTTCTGTATTTGTGTTTGACATTTGATACATTTCTACTGTAAAACCTTATAGATGTGTTTTATTGACAGCTGAAATTCTGTAATATTTCGTTTATTTGTATCTCTGTAATACATTTAAGATTATGATATTTAAAGACCCATGTTCAATATAAATAAGGTATTTTAAAAACAGAAAAATAAAATTCACTAATGGTAAAGTCAGTATTTTAAGGTCAACATGAAAGACCTTGGAACCAATCAACTGAAATTTAAAAAAAAAAAAAAAAACTGCTTATTTTTGTTTGAGGGTTTCCAATACTGTATTTCAATAGAGTTAGCTGTTTTATACCAAGACCATCGCCACAAACATACAGCAAATCCTATTGATCTTTATGTCCTGTAGCCAGAGGATATTGCTATCTCTGGGGAGAGGGAATGAAAACTGGTACATAGAAGGCAGATATAGAGGAGCAGTTCTCATCTTGTGTCTAGCTTATGTAACTCATTCTTTAGCTAAAACCTACTCTATTCCTTTTTAATCTTCTATCAGCAGTGTTCTGGTTTGGTAGATGAATCTGTGAATGAACTAATTACTGTTTAGAATAATCTGGGTTATTACAGTACCTTGGAAAACAAAGGCTGTGGCTAAGAAGAAAACATGATAATTTATTACAAGTTAAAAATCAATTTTAATTGCTCCATATTAAAACTGTATAGCCACCAAAGTCTTATTAGAGTTTTACTCATGTAAATATTCCTATTATTCACAAGTGCAATCTAATTCTGCTTGCTTCTAAATAGGTATGACTCTTGATGTACTAAATAAGGCAATTTCCAAGTTTAAATGACACAGAGACAGAGAGAATCTGTTAATTTGATGCTCCAAAGGGGCTATTGTTTTGGTCTTTTGGTTTCTGTGTTTATATATCAATCTTCTTCTTAGTTGTTTGAATATTAGGTGTTACTCAAAAGACTTTCTCTGATTGAGTTTGTATTACCATTATGTTCAGATATGTCTACTCTGATTTTTTCTTTTACTTATAATGTATGCATTTTATATCCCTATTTTAGTCCCTTTCATCTTCTCCCTGCTCAACCCTCCATTCATCTTCCCCTTATAGCCCTCCCTGTACCACCTGACCCTAGCCTATCAAGTGTCATCAGGACTGCTAGTATCCTCTTCCTCTGTGGCTTGGCAAGGTCTCTGCACCATGGGAAACTGATCAAATAGTGGGCAACAGATTCCATGTTAGAGATTGTCCCTACTCCCCTTACAAGTGAAACCACATGGCAACTCAGCAGCCTATCAGCTACATAGGAACAGGGGTTCTATGCCCTCTCCATGCATGGTCTACTCTGAATTTTGAGTTTCTTTACTTCAGCCTCTATTAATTAGTAGAATCCAGGTTCTGTAAGAAAAATTTCTACCCCATAACAAAGGCACTAAGATGAAAGAGTTGGCAAGATATAAGAATTTTGGGCTTAGTGTGCTCTCCAAAATGCTAGGTAAATTATATTTTAACCTCAAACAATGATTTTACAGCTCTTTATCACCTTTCCAGCAAAGCCTGTGAGTGTTCTGAACAATAAAGAACCGTTGAAAACTAGTTTTGTACATCACCATAGTAACTTCTTCCCCACATGCTCATTTTCCTGCCCTTACCTTTTAAAACATATTACTAAAATTTTTTAAATGTAATTAGACATTTATAAAAATTAAAGGCATTTAATTTTAACTAAGATGAAGATGTTTTGAACAATCTCTAAAGGCATTGTTATAACTTTAAAGATTTTACATTCTTTATGAACTTTTGTATACATATGTTTCAGTTTTGAGGTTTGAATTGCTGTGACAAAGCACCATGGGTAGAAGCAACTTTAGGGAAGAAGGTGTTTGTTTCACCTGATATGTACCATTAGAGTACATATTTCAGTTTCATCATCACTGCCACCATTTCCATAGCTGCTACATACCTTTCAATTTGTTACCAGTACACTTTGCTCAAAAATATACTAAAGGAAGCGCTATTCCTAATTGTCTGAGAAAGTGCCAGATTGATTTCCAAAGTGGTTGTACTAGTTTACATTCCCACCAGCCATGGAGGAGGGTTCCCCTTTCTCCACATCCTCTCCAAGATGTCTTGTCAACTGAGTTTTTGATCTTAGCTGTTCAGATGGGTATAAGATAAAATTTCAGGGCCATTCTGATTTGCATTTCCCAGATGACTAACAATGCTGAACATTTCTTTAAGTGTTTCTCTGCAATTTGATATTCCTCTATTGAGAATTCTATGTTTAGCTCTGTACCCAATTTTTTTAATTGGATTAGCTGATTTGTTGCTGTTTAACTTCTTAAGTTCTTTATTTATTTTTTTAATATTGGCTACAGTTTATTAACTATTTATCCCAGCTGTAGCCCTCTCTGTCATTCCCTTTCCTCATCTTCTCCTTGCCCCTTTCTAAGTCCACTGATAGGGGAGGACCTCCTCCCCTTTCGTCTGACCCTGGCTTATCAGGTACTTTCAGGATTGGCTGCAAAGTCCTCCTCTGTGGACTAGAAGGGCTGCTCCTCCCTCAGGGGGTGTGGAGGTCAAAGGGCTAGCCATTGAGTTAATGTCAGAAATCGTCCTTGTTCCCCTTACCAGGATAACCACTTAGATACTGAGCTACCATGGGCAACATCTGAGCAGGGGTTCTAGGTTATATACATACAGGGTCCTTGGTTGGAGATACAGTCTCATAAAAGACCCCTGAGCCCAGATATATTTGCTCATTGTAGAGGTACTGTCCTCACCATGTCATACTAACTCCATCTGCATTCATATGATTCCCTATACTCTGCCGAAAGTTTGGTTATGAGTCTCAGCATCTGCTTTGATACATTGTTTGGAAGAGTCTTTCAGAGGACCTCTGTGGTAGGCTCCTGTCCTATTACTTGTTTTCTCCTACATCCAATATCCATGGCATTTGTCTTTCTAAGTGAGGGTTGATCATCTCATCCAGGGTCCTCTTTCCTGTTTATCTTCTTTAGTTGTACAGATTTTAGTATGTTTATCCTATGTTATAGGTTTAGTACCCATTTATAAATGAGAATATACTGTGTGTGTCTTTCTTTATCTGGGATACCTACTCAGAGTGATCTTTACTAGATCCCCACCATTTGCCTGCAAATTTCATGATTTCCTTGTTTTTAATTGCTGAGTAGTGTTCTACCATGTAAATGTACCACAATTTCTGTATCCATTCCTCCCTTGATGGACATCTGCATTGTTTCCAGGTTCCGGCTATTATAAATAAAGCTGCTACAAACATGGTTGAGCAAATTTCCTTGTGTACTAGAGCATCTTTTGGATATATGCCTAGGAGTGGTATAGATGGATCTGAAGAAGCAGTATTTCTAATTGTCTTGAGAAAGCGCCAGATTGATTTCCAAAGTGGTTGCACAAGTTTACATTCCCAGCAGCAATGGAGAGGGGGTTCCCCTTTCTAATCTCTCCAGCATGTGTTCTCATTTGAGTTTTTGATCTTAGCGATTCTGAAGGGTATAAGGTAAAATCTCAGGGTTGTTTTGATTTGCATCTCTCTGATTGCTAAGGACGTTAAGCATCTCTTTATGTGTTCCTCTGTCATTTTATATTCCTCTACAGACAGTTCTTTTTTTAGCTCTGTACCTCATTTTTAAATTGGATTGCTTTATTTATTGCTTTTAAACTCTGTAGTTCTGTATATATTATGGATACCAGCTCTCTGTCAGATAAAGGGTTGGTCAAGATCCTTTCCCAATCTGCAAGCAGTCATTTTGTTCTGACTATAGTGTCTTTTTCTTTACAGAAGCATTTCAGTTTCATGAAGTCCCATTTATTGATTGTTGTTCTTAGAGCCTGTACTGTTGGTGGTCTGTCCCAGAAGTTGTCTCCTCTGCCAATGAATTCTAGGTTCTTCCCCAGTTTTTCTTCTAACCAATTTAGTGTATCTGGTTTTATGTTGAGGTCTTTGATCTACTTGGACTTTAGTTTTGTGCAGGGTAATAAACATGGACCTATTCTCATTTTTCTGCATGTAGATATCCAATTGGACCAGCACCAATTGTTGAAGATGTTGTCTTTTTTTCCATTGAATGGTTTTGGGTTCTTTGTCAAAAATCATGTATTCATGTGTGTGGGGGTTTATTTCTGGGTCTTCTATTCGATTCCATTAATCCTCCTTTCTGTTTCTTTGCCAGTTCCCTGTGGTTTTTATTATTATTGCTCTGTAGTACAGCTTGAGAAGAGGGATGAAGATACCTCCAGATGATCTATTGTTGTACAGGATTGTTTTGGAAATTCTGGATTTTTTTTACTTCTCCATATGAAGTTGAGAATTTTTCTTTCAAGGTCTGTAAAGAATTGTGTTGGTATTTAGATGGGAATTGCATTGAATCTATAGATTGCTCTTGGCAGGATGGCCACTTTCACTATGTTAATACTACCAGTCCATTAGCACAGGAGATCCACAAATGTTCTGATATCTTCTTCAATTTCTTTTTTTAGAGACTTGAAGTGTTTTTGTTGTTGTTGTTGTTGTTGTTTTTCTTTTTGTTTTCAAACAGGTCTTTCACTTGCTTGGTTAGAGTCACCCCAAAGTATTTTATGTTATTAGTGGTTATTGTAAAAGGTGTTGTTTCCTGATTTCTTTCTCTGCCCTTTTTTCTTTGGAATACAGAATAGCTTTCTTTTTTGTTTGTTTGTTTGTTTTGTTTTTTGTTGTTGTTGGTTTTTTTTAGTTGATTTTGTATCCAGCCACGTTGATCAAGTTGTTTAGCAGATAAAGGAGTTCTCTCATTGAATTTTTTGGTCATTTGTGTATACTATTATATCACCTGTGAAGAGTGTAAATTTGACCTCTTCCTTTCTGATTTGTATCTCCTTGATCTCATTTAGTTGTCTTATTGCTATAGCTAGGACTTAAAGTACTATTTTTAAGAGATATGGAGAGTGGGCAGTCTTGCCTTGTCCCTGATTTCAGTGGGATTGATTTAAATTTCTCTCCATTGGGTTTGATATTGGCTATAGGCTTGCTGTATTTGGCCTTTACTATGTTTAGGTATATGCCTTGTATCCCTGATCTCTTCAAAACTTTAAACATGAGTGGGTGTTGGATGTCATATGCTGTTTTGGCACCTAAGGAAATTATAATGTGGTTTTTCTCCTTCATTTTTTTTTTTTTTGGTGGATTACATTGATGTATTTCCATATGTTGAACCATCCTGGCATGCCTGAGAAAAAGCCTACTTGGTCATGTTGGATGATATATTTGATATGTTCTTGGCTTCAGTTTGCAAGTGTTTTATTGAGTACTTTTGCAACCGTGTTCATAAGAGAGATATGTCTGAAGTTCTCTTTTTTTTGTTAGGTCTTTTTGTGGTTTGGGTATCAAGGTGACTGTGGCTTCATTGAATGTTTGGTAATGATCCTTTTGTTTCTATTTTGTGGAATAGTTTGAAGAGAATTGGAATTAGCACTTCTTTGAAGGTCTGGTAGAATTCTGAGCTGAATCCATCTGGCCCAGGGCTTTTCTTGGAAGAGAGACTGTTGATGACTGCTTAAATGTCCTTGCAGGATATAGGACTATTCAGTCTTTCTAACTGAGCTTGACTTAATTTTGGTAGATGGACTCTATCAAGAAAATTGTCCATTTCTTTTAGATTTTCAAATTTTGTGGCATATAGGCTTTTGTAGTACTACAATCTAATGATTGTTTGGGTTTCCTCAGTGTCTGTAGTTATGTCCCCCTTTTCATTCCTGATTTTGTTGATTTGGATAGTTTCCCTCTGCCTTTTAGTTAGTTTGGCTAAAGGTTTGTCTATCCTGTTGATTTTCTCAAAGAACCAGCTCTTGGTTTCATTGATTCTTTGAATAGTTTTATTTGTTTCTAATTGATTGATTTCAGCCCTGAGTTTGATAATTTCCAGCCGTCTGCTCCTCTTGGGTGTATCTGCTTCTTTTTTTTTCCCCAGGGCTTTCAGTTGGACCATTAAGTTGCTTGCATGAGATGTCACAAATTTCTTCTTGAAGGCACTTAGTGCTATGAATTTTCCTCTGAGCACTGCTTTCATTGTGTCCCATAAATTAGGGTATGTTGTACCTTCATTTTCATTGAATTCTAAGAAGTCTTTAATTTCTTTCTTTATTTCTTCCTTAACCCAGCTGTCATTGAGTAACAAGTTGTTCAGTTTCCATGTGCGTGTCGGCTTTTTGTTATTTCCGTTGTTGTTGAGGTCCAGCTTTAGCCCATGGTGGTCAGATAGAATACAGGGGATTATTTCAATCTTCTTGTATTTGTTGAAGCTTGCTTTGTGACAAACTATATGGTCTATTTTGGAGAATTTATTGTGAGGTGCTGAAAAGAAGGTATACTCTTTTGAGTTTGGGTAAAAAGTTCTGTAGACATCTATTTGGTCCATTTGAATTAGGACTTCTGTAAGTGCCTTTATTTCCCTATTTGGTTCCTGTCTAGATGATCTGTCCCTTGGGGAGAGTGGGGTGTTAAAGTCTCCCACTATGAAGGTGTTGGTATCGATGTGTAATTTAAGCTTTAATAATGTTTCATTTACGAATATAAGCTCTCTTGTATCTGGGGGCAAAATATTCACAACTGTGATGTCGTCTTGGTGGATTTTTTCTTTGATGAGAATCTAGTGCCCCTCCTCAATTTTTTTGATTAATTTTTGTTGGAAGTTTATTTTATTAGATATTAGGATAACAACCCCAGCTTGTTTTCTGGGTCCATTTGCTTGGAAAACATTTTTCCAGACCTTTACTCTGAGGTAGTGTTTATCTTTGTTGCAGAGGTGTGTTTCTTGGATGCAACAGAATTTTGGATCCTATTTCACCACCCTTTCTGTTAGTCTGTGTCTCTTTATTGGAGAGTTGAGTCCATTGATGTTGACAGATAATTGTGAACAATGAACATTAGCTAATTTTAATGTGGAGTGGGTGTTCTTATTGTGATTAATTATTTATTTTCTTTTAATATTTCTTGGGAAATTATCCTATGCTTTCTTGGGTATAGTTGTTTTCTTTTGATTAGAGTTTTCCTTCTAGTGTCTTCTGTAGAGCTGATTTGCTGTGTAGATGTTGCTTAAATTTAGTTTTGTCATGGATTATTTTGGCATCTATGTTGACTGTAAGCCTTTCAGGGTATATTAGTCTGGGTTGGCATCTGTGGTCTCTTAAAGTCTGCATGACCCCTGCCCAGGCGCTTCTGGCTTTCATAGTTTCTGATGAGAAGTCTGGTGTGTTTCTGATAGGTCTACCTTTATATGTTACTTAGCCTTTTTCCTTTGCTGCTTTTAATATCTTTTCTTTGTTCTGTAGATTTAGTGTTTTGACTATGATGTGACATTAAGTGTTTCTTTTCCGGTCTAGTCTATCTGGTGTTCTGTAGGCCGCTTGTTTGTTTATCTACATATCTTTCTTTAAGTTGGAAATATTTTCTCCTATGATTTTCTTGAAAATATTTTCTTGACCTTGGAGCCTGGAATCTTCTTTTTCATCTATTCCTATTCTTAGATTTTGCTTTTTCATGGCATCCTTGATTTCTTAAATGTTTTGTGTTTGGGACTTTTCCAAATTACTCTTTCTTTGAGAGAAGTATCAATTTCTGTGAGTGTATCTTCAGCATCAGAGATTATCTCTTCAATCTCTTGTATTCTATTGGTGACGCTTACCTTCGTGTTTCCTGATATTTTTCTCTAAATTCTCCAGCTCCAGGGTTTTCTCACTTCTTGCTTTCTTTATTGCTTCTAATTCTGTTTTCATGCCTTGCACTATTTCCTTAAACTGTTTGATTGTGATTTCCTTTCTCCCTCTGTTGGTCCATATTTCTTTGTTTGTTTCCTCTGTATATGCCACTAATTGCATCTCTAATTGTGCCTCTATTTGTTTGGCTATATTTGCCTGTGTTTCTTTGAGAACATTGTTCATTTCCTCCTTCTTTGCCTCTACTTGGGTGGTCAATTCTTTGAGAGTTGTTTGTTTCTTCCTTAACTGTCTGTATTTGTATGGCTATTTGTCTGAGAGATTTGTTTGATTCCTCTTTATGTGCCTCAAATAATTGGATAAGCATGGTTTTAAAGTAATTTTCAAGTGTTTCCAATTTATTGGAGTATCCATTAATTTTGCGGGTTGCTGGTGAAGCCATGATTTTCTAATTTATGTTGGATGTGTACTTTAGCCAACCCCTGGCCATTTGTTTATCTGTAACCTTCACTGTTTGTTCCTAGATTTTGCAGTTCAGAGTGGAACTATCTTTCTCTCATGTCTGGAGAATTCTTCAGGAAGATGAGAGAGGTCCAGTGGTTTCAGTGTGTCCATTGATGTTTCAGCTGTTCCTGTGAGAGGAAAGTCCACAGGCACAGAGGACAAATGCTGGTAAATGTGTGCGTGTGTGTGGATGTGTGCCTTAAGGGACAAGGTGATAGAGAATGTTGAACCCTTGACTGTGTGGAAGGGGTTCTGCCTTGCAGGCATCTAAGGGGTTATTTGTGCAAGTGCTATAGATGTAGCAGGTGCTGGTGATAGTCACAGTACAATTTCCTTATGCAAATTCCCTGAATACCTCAGTGGCCTCAGGCTACTGGTATTAGGCTCTATCTGATTTCCCGGCGTTATTTGCCTGAACTCTACTGTTGGAACCACAGAGCAGGGGCTTCAATGTCTCAAGAGCCCCTCTGTTTCCCACAGTGGGTGTGTGGGTGGAAGAGGTCTGACATTTGGCTGCTAGTTTAGGAGGACCCTGGATCTGAGGCTCTGTAGGCTCTTGAGGACACACTCACTATCAAGCAGGTCACATAGGCAAGGATCAGGGTATCCAGGCTCTCTACTCTCTGGTTTGGGCCTGCTGAGCATTTTGCAGGAGGACTGACAAGCTCTGCTAGCTCAGTGGCACTAGAGTCACCACATCAGGGAGTTCAGCTGCAGCTGCAGACTGGGATGCTGGTCCAGATGCCTTCTGGGAATCCTGTGGGCCCACAACAGTGGTCCACAGACCTAGGTGGCCTGGGGCCTATTGTGCCTAGTTTGTTTGGCAGGTCTGCTGGACTTTGGTGGCTATATAGACTACTATCTGCCACTGAGGGATTGGCAGGCCTTACAGTCACTGACTGGGAGGCTCTGTGAAGTCAGTAAGGCTACTTGCAGATGAGGAACCTGGGAGGATGGTACTGCTGATCTGGGTCTCCAAAGGATGGTACAGCTGGGTGATGCCACTGAAGAACTAGGAGCCCTGCTTCTGCTGTCGCAGTCCCCAAGTAGTGAGTTCTGTGCTGAGAATCTCTGTGAGCCAGCTGTTTCAAGAAGGAGAGAAGCCCGAAAAAGGGGAATGCAGGGGGATCACACTAACATTTTTTCCTTCCCCAAATAAGTCCCCCGGTGACATAAGACTAAAGGTCTCAATTCACATGGTGTTCTCTCTTATTCAGAAGGCCTCACTTTCATTTCCCTGGCTTTAGTTGTTCCTTCTGCTCACCACCTCCAGCTCTTCATCTTCTCTGCCTCTCAGAAATTGTGTGTGCAGGTCGTCGCTGTCTTGGATACACCTGGCTCTTGAGTTAGTTATATATTCTGGGTATTAGCTCTCTGTCCAGCTATATCACTCAAAGGCATATAAACAAAAGATACTCAAGTATGAAACAAGGACATTTGCTCAACCATGCTCATAGCAGCTTTCTTCATAAGAGCCAGAAGCTGCAAACAGCCCAGATGCCCCTCAGTTGAGGAATGGATACAGAAATTGTGATACATCTACACAATGGAATATTACTCAGCAATAAAAAACAAGGAAATCATGAAATGTGCAGGCAAACGGTGGGATCTAGAAAAGATCATCCTAAGTGAGGTATCTCAGAAGCAGAAAGACATACAGGGTATATACTCATTCATAAGTGGATATTAGATATATAAGGTAGGATAAACATACTAAAATCTTTACACCTAAAGAAACTAATCAAGAAATAGGTCTCTGGCTAAGTTACTCAATTCCCACTCAGAAAGGCAAAGAGGATGGACATCAGAAGAGGGAGAAAACAAGGAACAGGACAGGAGCCTGCCACATAGGGCCTCTGATACTCTGCAGGGTATCAGAGCAGATGCTGAGACTTATTGCCAAACTTTGGGCAGAGTACAGGGAATCTTATGAAAGAAGGAGGAAATAGTAAGACCTGGAGAGGACAGGAGCTCCACAAGGAGAGCAAGAGAACCAAAAAATCTGGGCACGGGGGTCTTTTCTGAGACTGACACTCCAACCAAGGGCCTTTAGTGGAGAAAACCTAGAACCCCTGCTCAGACTTATCCCATGGCAGTTCAGTGTCCAAGTAGATTCCCTAGTAATGGGAACAGGGACAGTCTCTGACATGAACTGATTGGCCTGCTCTTTGATCATCTCCTCCTCAGGGGGAAGCAGCCTTATCAGACCACAAAGGAAGACAATGCACCCACTTCTGAAGAGACCTGATATAATAGGATCTGAAGGAAGTTGAGGAGGACCTCCCCTATCAGTGGACTTGGGGAGAGACATGGGTGAAGAAGGGAGAAGGAGGGTGAGATTGGGAGGGGTGTAGGGATGGAAGCCATGGTGGGTGGGAATACTAAGTGAATAAACTGTATTTAATGAAAATAAAATATGAAAAAAAGTAGACCAAAACAGCTACTCAAAATTAACTTTTGATATCTAATTAGATCTAATGTTCCAACAGTAAGGACATCATAGAAAGTTATCATTTCACAGCTTTACCAAGTGGACTGAGCAACCATGCTATTAGGCCAGGAAGTTTTTGAGACAAGGGTATTTTTTCCAATTAGTGTAGTGACGGACTGAATTTTTACTAATCATGGCATAGTTTTGTAACTGAATGATGAGCCATGTTTTGCCTACTTCATGCTAATGAAGGAATAATTTTCCTGTGACGAAAATATGGAACAAGAGACAACTAAAGAAAGGAAAGTATTATTTTGGTTTACATTTCAGAAGGGATAAAGTCTATTATGACAGCAAATAAATGCATGGCAAATGGTAAGTGAGGAAGCTCAGAACAGTGGGTTCACAATCAGGAAGCAGAGAGGTTTGAATTCTGGAGTACAGTTGGCTTTCTCTCTTTTTTTTAGTATTGGTCCACAGTCCATGAAGTTGTATTGCCCATGTGCAGTGTGAATCTTTCTAGCACCCCAATAAACCTTTTTGCAAGCAACGTCATAAACACAGCAAAAGTTGTGCTTTCAAGAGAATCCTCAATCCCACCAAGTTAGCAATGAAAACTAATAATCATATTATCAATAACAAGCCTTCAAATAGACCAGCAGAGGAAGTGCTGTTTCTCTGTCCTGAGTGAAAATAACTGCAGAGTATTGCTCTAGCCCTCTCAATGCATTCTGCAAGGATGCTCTTATCACACATAGTCTGTCCTTGGAGGTTTCTGAAAACAGAGAGACAGGTTCCATTGACCCAGATCTGTTGCATGGTCCTACAATGAGCATCATGTGGAAGATGTTGCCATGTTTGGCTGCCAGCTTAGGATGGAGGCTGACCCTGAGAGGGCTATAGAATTATATTTACAGCAGTTTTGTTTTATTTTTTTAGCTGTAATTTTTATTTAACTATTTTTATCAACTACAGTTTATTCACTTTGTATTCCCCCTGTACTTCCCTCCTCCCCTCCCAATCCCACCCTCCCTCTTGCCCACCATTGTCCCTCTCCCAGTCCATTGATAAGGGAGGTCCTCCTCTCCTTCCGTCTGAGCTTAGTCTATCAGGTCTCATCAGGAGTGGCTGTATTGTCTTCTTCTGTGGCCTGGTAAGGCTGCCACCCCCTGAGGGGGAGGTGATCAAAAAGCAGGCCAATCAGTTCCTGTCAGAGACATTCCCTGTCCCCATTACTATGGAACCCACTTGGATACTGAACTGCCATAGGCTACCTCTGTGCAGGGGTTCCAGGCCATCTCCATGGGTGGTCATTGGCTGGTGTATCATTTTCAGAAAATACCCCTGTGCTCGGACTGTTTGGATATGTTGATGTCCTTGTGGAGCTCCTGTTCTATCCAGGTCTTACTATCTCCCACTTCTTTCATAAGATTCCCTGTACTCTTCCCAAAGTTTGGCTATGAGTCTTAGCATCTGCCTTGATACCCAAGCAAAGGACACTGTCTTCAAAACAAAATGACTGCCTACAGATTGGGAAAGGATCTTCACCATCCCTATATCTGACAGAGGGCTGTTATCCAGTATATATAAAGTACTCAAAAAGTTAAACAGCAAAAAATCAAGTAATCCAATAAAAAACAAAATGGGGTACAGAGCCAAACAGAGAATTCTCAATAGAGGAATATTGAATGGCAGAGAAACACATAAAAAAATGTTCAACATCCTTAGTCATCAGGGAAATGCAAATCAAAACAGCCCTGACATTTCACCTTACATCCATCAGAATGGCTAAGATCAAAAACTCAAGTGACAACACATATTGGAGAGGATGTGGACAAAGGAGAACCCTATTCCACTGCTAGTAGGAATGTAAACTTATACAACCACTTTGGAAATCAATGTGGTGCTTTCTCAGACAAATAGGAATAGTGCTTCCTCAAAACCCAGCTATCCCGCTCCTAGTCATATATCCAAAAGATGTTCAAATATACAACCAGGACATCTGCTCAACCATATTTATAGCAGCTTTATTTGTAATAGCCAGAAGCTGGAAACAACCCAGATGCCCCTTAGTTGAGAAATGGATACAGAAATTGTGGTACATCTATACAATGGAATATTACTCAGCAATAAAAAAACAAGGAAATCATGAAATTTCCAGGCAAATGGTTGGAACTGTAAAAGATCATCCTGAGTGAGGTATCCCAGAAGCAGAAAGACATACAGGGTATATACTCACTCATAAGTGGATATTAAACATATAACATAGCATAAATGTACTAAAATCTGTACACATAAGGAAGGTAATCAGGAAGAAGGAATTGGCTAAGATGCTCAATTCCCATTCAGAAAGGTAAAGAGGATGGACTTTGGAGGAGGGAGAAAACAGGGAACAGGACAGGAGCCTACCAGAGAGGGCCTCTGAAAGGCTCTGTTTGATCTCTTTTAAAGGAGAAAATATCTTAGTTTTTTTTTTTTCTTTTTAGAAGTTGGATGCTTAGCTAGGTGTTCTCTTTCTCTGAGGGGCACCCTTAACTTTATTCCACTGCAGAGAAGATCTCACATTAATATCCTTTCTTTTTTCAATAACATCAAGTTTCCTGTGACTCCTTTTCTCATCAAACTGTACATTTTGTCCTATTTGCTTTTATTTCTCACTGTATATCTGCATCTAATATTAACTGGATTGAAAGTCTTTTGCCATAGAACTACTTACATTTAGAACTAATTTACATTTAGTTTTGTGAAAGATTTTAGAACAATGGCTCCAGATTATTTGCCATGATATTGCATGGATGTCCACTAACCCAAGCCTTGTTAAAGTCCTTGCTTATCTCTGAAATCTCATTAACTAGATTTGTATATCTGCTTAGTCCTCAAAATTTTCTTCTAGACTTCCACAGGTATGCTTTTTAGGCCCTGCTTAAAGTTAACCATTTTATTTTTACCTAAAGTTCCAAAGTCTTCCACATTCCTTCCTCAAACTGTATAGTTAGTCTGTCATAGCAACAGCACCTTCACTGATATGTATTACTTATTTTTGAATGCTGTCATAAGACACCAATGAAACTCACAGAAGGAAGAGTTTACTTGGCTTCCTATTCCACAGGGCTAACAGCCCATCACAGTCAAAATTAGGAGGCATGTTAAGAAGCATGCATGGTGGAAGACATGATGGTTAATGTAGCAAGCTCATAGCTTAAGCCAAAGAATGAAGCAGAGAGAGTATGTTGTAAATGGTGCATGGCATACCTCAAGTCTACCACCAGTTACTTACTTTCTTCCATAAAGCCAAACCTTTGCCTTCACAAACAGGGCCAACAAATAGGGACCAAGAATTCAAAGAGTTACCTTGATTGGGCCACAGTGGTATGTTTTTCTAATAACTGGTAGTCATTCTTTTAAATGTGATCTAAACCTCCCCTATCATTGGATTTGGGAGGGGCATGGTAAGAGAAGAGGGAGGGAGGGTGGGATATAGAGAAAATGAGGGAGGGGGTCACAACTGGGATACAAGGTGAATACAAAGTGACACAAAGTAAATAAATTGTTTAAAAGTGGCTAAAAAAATAAGTAAATAACACTTAACATCTATTATTCATACTAGACTCCTAATTTCTACAAATACCAATTAACAATTGAGATGGTCTGATCTCTTCTGTCCTCCAGCATTTCTCCTTGTCCTCACAGCCTCTACTTCCTACCTCTTCATATGGCCACAGTTTGTTAAACACTAAAAAAATTTTGTTTCTGGAGATTTAAGTCAAATTCTCTCCATATGTAATAAACTTGACATGTGTTTTGATGGTTTTATAAAGAAAAATCTTTGTTTATGTGAATCCATCCAGAGGAATTTGTTTTAATAGCAGCAATAAATTTGCCGGTTTGGGTTTAAATATATCCTTAACTAACAACAAGAAAATAAACTAAAATGCCTCGTTAAAATTTTAAATTCCATAAATAGAAAACCGAGATGATGTTTAGAACCTTGATAATGCCATATGCTTCCTACTCTGTTCTTTAGACTTAACACTTAGTCATGAGATTTTGCTGCATATCCACACACACACACTCACAAATCAAACGATGAAGGTGACATCATTTGCCTCAGTGTGACTCATACTCTATAAAACATTTGGAAAAATGAATTTAGGTTAACACGTTCTATTTCACTGAACTGGTGTGTGGCAGAAATAATATGTAGACGTATATCCGTTTTCCACTTTATAAAGACTATTCCTCTGCAATGAAATATACTTCAGAAAGCAACCACTACCATGCACTGTCATTAAAATATATTTTTAGGTTGTTTCTCACCCAAAAGTATGAAATTGAGGTAGCAAATAAAATAGGTGGGCAGATCCAAAATGGTGGCTCCAAATGGTGCTATTCAGATATCTGAATAGCAGTTTAGCAGTGAAAACTGTGTGATAAGCAGGCTGTACTGTGAACCCCAAAACTCTGATTCCTGTGTTGCTCAGGTGAGAGGAGAATCCACAGAGATATTCCGAGGTCCATCTTCAGGCCACTCGCCTATTAGGAAAAATCCCCAGGTTCTCACCCAGCACTGACCCAGCCCCAGAGCACCCATCAAATCCCACCGTCTGTGAATACCTTCCTGGGACCAGCATCAGCTTGCTCAGCTTTAACATTGCAACCCTGGGACACTCATCCAAACCCACCATCTGTAGATATATTCCTGGGACCAAAGGGGGCCCATGCAGGGGCTACTACACTGCAGAATTAGGCCACCCACCATGTAAGCCCACTTTCTGTGCATATATTCCTGAGACCAGAACCTGACAGATTCTAACCTTGGACATTCATTCTCACTGACTGTGGAGTGAATAATGCACTGCATTGAGAGTGAGAGCCCAAACATGGGCACCCACTCTCACAGTCCTCTGGATACCTTCTGGGTACTAGTGGTGCTTGCTTCCAAACCCTGGCAATCACATTCAACATCCTGTGGACACCTTCCAGGTTGCAGCTACTAGTGGCACTCACTCTCACAGCCCAGTGGAGGGGATATATTCTGGTACTAAGAGGAAGGCCCATCTCCATTCTGCCTGCTCCCCACTTGCCTGGCTCACCCAGATCAGAATCAGCCAACACATGTGAACACAGAAGTGCTGAGCTAAGCTTGAGAGCCAAGTTCTATTCCCCACCATGTAAGGGAATCCTGTGGGACCCTGGAACAGCTTTTGGTACAGAGAAATATCTACCATCATCCCAGAAGCCTGACTCACATAGGTCAGAAACAGCAAGCCCAGCACAGACAGAGAACCCGGGGGAGCTGAGCTAGTGCCTGACCCAATTTCCATTGTCCTCCTCCCCAATGAGGGCATGGGGGCACCTGTAGGCTCTGAGATCTTTCTGCCTGCTCCCTAGCAGCCTAGCCCACCTGGGCCAGAAACAATGAGGGCAGCACAGCCAAGGAACAAAGCAGAATTGAGACAGGAGTGGGACCCAAATCCCATCCTCCAAGATCTTAAGGAAGCCTCTGGGACACTAGAGCAGCTCTAGACTCAGAGATCTTTCCACCTGTGCCCCAGCTATCTGGCATACCTAGGTTACAAAAAGTGATCCAGCAGAGTCAGTGAATCCAGGGGAGACTACTCGAGACTCCAGAGAGAGGTGGATCCAGTCTGATGTACAGTCTCCTGGAATAATCAGTCATGACTACAGACAACCAGATGGCTGGAGGCTGGAGTAAGAATACAGCAACAAAAACCAAGAACATCATGGTGTCACCAGGATCTCCAAAAATAAACAGACAATCTATTGAAGCTGAAACAAAGGAAAATGATCATGAATCAATAATCATGTAGTTCTTCGAGGCACACAAAGAAGAAATGAATGAAAATATAGAGGCACAAAAAGAGCAAATGAATAAAATCATAGAGCCCATCATGGAAAGACAGGAATCCACATTGAAACAGATGAAGGAAATTATGTAAAACATGAAAACACTTAGAATCAATAAAGAAAACATAGGGAAAACCCTGGAGTTGGAGAACTTACAGGAGAAATCAGGAAACATAAAGGTAAGCATCTTCAAGAGAATAGAAGAAATGGAAGAGAGAATATCAGGTGCTGATGATAAAATTAAAGAAACTGATACATCTCTCAAAGAAAAAATAAAATTGGAAAAGTTACAAACACACAACATCCAAGAAATCAAGGACACCATGAAAAGACAAAACCCAAGAATAATAGGAATAGACAAAAAAAAAGAAAGAAAAGAAAAGAAGATATTTTTGAGAAAATCAAAGAAAAAAATTCCCCAACCTTAAGAAAGATGCCCACAAATATACAAACAGCCTAGGCTAGACCTGAAAAGAAACTCCTCCCACCATGTAGTAATCAAAACACTAAATCTACAGATAAAGAAAAAATATTAAAAGTAGCAAGGGAAAAAGGCCAAGGAACATAAAAGCAGAATCACATCCAACTTCTAAACAAGAGACTATGAAAGCCAGGAGGACCTTGGCAGATATGATGCAGATGCTTAGATGCCAACCCAAAGTACTATATCCAGGAAAAGTTCCAAGGAACATAGATGGAGAAAACAAAATATGCAGAGACATAACTAAATTTAAATAATACGTACACCACAATCCAGCCCTATGGAAGATACTAGAAGAAAATTTCAACCCAATGAGATCAACTACACCCAAGAAAACACAGGATAAAGACAAAATCACATCAAAAAGGAAAAGAAAACAAACATACATCACCAACAACTCCATGATAAATGGAACTAACAATAATTTATCACTAATATCTGTTAACATCAATGGTCTCAGCTCTCCTATAAAAAAAAGAAACTAACAGAGCAGTTGTAGAAACAGGATCCAGGATTACACTGCATTCAAGACACATAACTCTGCTGCAAAGTTATACACTACCTCAGAGTAAAGGGCTGGAAAAAGGTTTTCCAAGCAAAGGGACACAAGAAGAAAGCTGGAGTAGCCATTCTAATATCTAATAAAATAGACTTTCAACCAAAATTGATTAAAAAAATGGAGAGTACACACTTCATTCTCATCAAAGAAAAAATCTACCAGGGGGACATCACAATCCTAAACATCTATGAAGCAAAGACAAAGTCTTCTGCATTTGTCGAAAAAAAATTATTAAATCTTAAATCACACATTGATGCCAACACCTTAATAGTTGGAGACTGCAACACTCCACTTTCACCAAGGAACAGATCACTGAGACAGAAGCTAAACAGAGAAACAATGACACTTAGAGAGGTCATAAATCAAATGGTCCAAATAGATGTCAACAGTACTTTTCACCCAAACACAAAAGAGTATAAATTCTTCTCAACACTCCATGGAACCTTCTCCGAAATTGGCCATTATAGTTGGGCACAAAGTAAGCCTCAAAAGATACCAGAAGATTGTAATAATTCCTTCTATTATATCAGACTACCATGGTCTAAAACTAGACCTCAACAACAGAATTTTTTTTTAAAGTTTATACACACATGGAAATTAAACAACTCTTTACTCAACGACAACTGGATTAGGGAAGAAATTTTAAAAAAAATATTAGAGACATCCTAAAAGTCAATGAAAATGAAAGCACATCTTATCTAAGCTTAAGTGAACCAATAAAATCAGTGCTAGGAAAAAACTTCATAGTTCTAAGTGCCTTCATAAAGGATACAGCAACAATAATAAAAACTGAATGGTACTGGCAGAGAAACCAACTGGTGGATGGAATAAAAAACAAAATCAATTCTATATTCTATATAGAGCTCCACAAGGACCAACTATATTTGGGTACAGGGTCTTTTCTGAGACTGACATTCAACTAAGGACCATGTATGGACATTCAACTAAGGACCATGTATGGGTTGTTTTGATTTGCATTTCCCTGATGGCTAATGAGGATGAGCATTTCTTTAAGTGTTTCTCTGCCATTCTATATTCCTCTGTGGAGAATTCTCTGTTTAGCTCTGTTCCCCATTTTTTAATTGGATTACTTGGTTTGCTGCTTTTCAGCTTCTTTAGTTGTTTGTATATACTGGATATTAGTCCTCTGTCAGATAAAGGGTTAGTGAAGATTCTTTCCCAATCCGTAGGCAGTCGTTTGTTTTGATGACGGTATCCTTTGCTTTACAGAAGCATTTCAGTTTCATGAGATCCCATTTATTGATTCTTGCTCTTAGAGTTTGTGCTGTTGGTGTTCTGTTCAGGAAGTTGTCTCCTGTGCCAATAAGTTCTAGGCTGTTCCCCACTTTTTCTTCTAACAGCTTTAGAGTATCTGATTTTATGTTGAGGTCTTTGATTCACTTGGACTTTAGTTTTGTGCAGGGTGATAAATATGGATCTATTTTCATTTTTCTGCATGTGGACATCCAGTTGGATCAGCAGCATTTGTTGAAGATGCTGACTTTTCCATTGAATGGATTTGGCTTCTTTGTCAAATATTGAGTATTCATAGGTGTGTAGGTTTATTTCTAGGTCTTCTATGCGGTTCCATTGATCCTCCTTTCTGTTTTTATGCCAATACCATGCAGTTTATATTACTGTTGCTCTGTAGTACAGCTTGAGATCAGGGATGGAGATACCTCCAGATGATCTGTTGTTGTACAGGATTGTTTTGGAGATTCTGGGTTTTTTCTTTCTCCATATGAAGCTGAAAATCTTTTTTTCAAGGTCTGTAAAGAATTGAGTTGGTATTTTGATGGGAATTGCATTGAATCTGTAGATTGCTTTTGGCAGTATGGCCATTTTCACAATGTTAATCCTACCAATCCATGAGCACCGGATATCTTTCCATCTTCTGAGATCTTCTTCGATTTCTTTCTTCAGAGACTTAAAGTTTTTCTCAAACAGGTCTTTCACTTGCTTGGTTAGTGTCACCCCCAGGTACTTTATGTTATTAGTGGCTATTGTGAAGGGTGTTGTTTCCCAAATTTCTTTCTCCGCCCTTTTGTTTTTGGTACACAGGAGGGCTTCTGATTTTTTTTGAGTTGATTTTGTATCCTACCACTTTGCTGAAGGTGTTTATCAGCTGGAGGAGTTCTCTGGATGAATTTTTGGGGTCACTCATATATACTATCATATCATCTGTGAATAGTGACACTTTGACCTCTTCCTTTTCGATTTGTATCCCCTTGATCTCCTTTAGTTGTCTTATTGCTCTTCTAGGACTTCAAGTACTGTGTTGAAGAGGTATGGAGACAATGGGCAGCCTTGTCTTGTTCCTGATTTCAGTGGGATTGATTTAAGTTTCTCTCTATTGAGTTTGATGTTGGCTATAGGCTTGCTGTATATTGCCTTTACTATGTTTCGATATGTGCCTTGTATTCCTGATCTCTCCAAGACTTTAAACATGAAGGGGTGTTGGACTTTGTCAAATGCTTTTTCAGCATCTAAGGAGATGATCATGTGGTTTTTCTCCTTCAGTTTGTTTATGTGGTAGATTACATTGATGGATTTCCGTATGTTGAACCACCCTTGCATGCCTGGGATGAAGCCTACTTGGTCATGGTGGATGGTATCTTTGATGTGTTCTTGGATTCAGTTTGCAAGTATTTTATTGAGTAATTTTGCGTCCATGTTCATAAGAGAGATAGGCCTGAAGTTCTCTTTTTTTGTTGGGTCTTTGTGTGGTTTAGGTATCAGGGTGACTGTCACTTCATAGAATGAGTTCGGTAATGTAGCTTCTGTTTCTATTTTGTGGAATAGTTTGAGGAGAATTGGTGTTAGCACTTCTTTTAAGGTCTGGTAGAATTCTGCACTGAAACCATCTGGCCCAGGGCTTTTTTTGGAGGGGAGACTGTTAATGACTGCTTCAATTTCCTTGGGGGATATAGGGCTATTCAGTCTTTCTTCCTGATCTTGACTTAATGTTGGAAGATGGAATCTATCAAGAAAATTGTCCATTTCATTTACGTTTTCAAATTTTGTGATATATAGGCTTTTGTAGTATGACCTAATGATTGTTTGAATTTCCTCAGTGCCTGTAGTTATGTCACCCTTTTCATCTCTGATTTTGTTGATTTGGATAGATTCTGCTTTTTAGTTAGTGTGGCTAAGGGTTTGTGTATCTTGTTGATTTTCTCAAAGAACCAGATTTTTGTTTCATTGATTCTTTGACTAGTTTTATTTGTTTCTAATTGATTGATTTC
>REGO01000435.1:1298395-1347905 GCA_010120015.1 Rhombomys opimus | reverse complement strand
TATCAGTGGACTTGGAAAGGGGCACAGTGGTGATGAGGGAGGGAGGGACTGGGAGGGAACGAGGGTTCGGGGCACGGCTGGGATACAGAATTAATAAAATGTAACTGATAAAAAAAGGAATGATATCCAAAGTGTTAATAATAATAGTGTTAATTAGTATGAGATTGTGTTTCAAAAATTTTTCGATCATCTCATGTTTGAGTAATTTTCAAAATCCCATATACAGAACAATGGAAATTTATTTTGTACGAATAAAATCCTTTTGTTTAAAAATAAAAAAAAAATAAAATGATTCTAATAAAAAAATAAAATAAAATAAAAATTAATTAAATAAAAATAAATAAATAAATAAAAATAAAATAGGTGATACTATTAATAAATAAAAGAAAATTAATAAATAAATAAAAATAAAATAGATGGAGTGATGATGAATAAACAGGGACTGAAGTGTGTGACCCATTTAATAAGCCGTTGGTTTTATGACATGGATGTTCAAACTACATTTATAGAAGTATTATTTTTCAGGTAAGGATTGCAGTAGTGTGTGAGAGGTCCATCTCACTTTTACTATTCCAATTTATAGGGATTCTAGGAAGCAGTAAGAATATAGAGATGAAAAGTTTGGCTATTAGTGATCATACTAAATGAAGGTCTTGAAGCTGAAAGGGGAACATAAAAGAAGTTAAACAAGCCTATCCCAGTTCTGTGGAACAATTGCAAAGTAGATGAGGTTATAAAAATTACTTCAAATTTGATGATGTACACTATAGGTTGGAAAGACACCCTCAATCTCCATAGTAATATTTTGCTTATTGAAAAATATAACTAACTAAATGAATAATGTTGTCAATTTTCCAAAATTCATATTGTTGACATGTTAGCACTACTCACTTATACAGCCTGTATATTTATTCATAATATAACATATATAAGATAATATATGTAGATAGATAGATAGATAGATAGATAGATAGATAGATAGATAGATAGATAGTGATATACCAAAACAGATAGATTTCAGGGTTCTGGTGATGAGTGGCATCAAATGTCGGTGAGTTCTAGAATCAGTGGAAGAAACTGACCTAAACATAAAAGTAGAAATGGTTAAGAAATTTTAATATCAACTCTTGGTCTATATACAGGTCTGTGCATGAGCACACAACACTGCATATGGGCACATATGCATATACCACATATTCACATGCATGTAAAACACACCAAAATAAATTAAGTTAAAATTTAAGGTTATACATTTTAATTTATTTTCTAACATTTCAAAAGTTATACTTATTAATGGTTAGAGTGACAGTAATGTACCATTCTTAGCAAGAAGAAGATTTTCAGTATTGGCTTTGTATTTAATTTGTCAGTGACAATAAGTTAGACAGAGAATGGATTCTTTACGAAGCCTGTATAGAAATTGCTTGTAAATAGTCTAGTTCATACTTTACCTGTCCATATATCATATATGTGTCATCTGTCTAGCAGATTAAATATTGATATTCAGGAACTGTCTCAATGTCTAGAATCTAGTATCTGTCTACTATCTGTAGGAAAATATAAAGCTTATATATATATTCCTAAAAGAAGGACATTTAGCTCAATTTATATATATTTTGTTTTGTTTTTATTGCAACAAAACTTTAAAAACTTACTATATCTCATTTAATATTCTCTAAGGAAATAGAAGCTGCCATCAAAAGTCTCCCATCCAAAAGAATCTCAGGGCCAGTCAATTTCAGCACTGAATTCTACCAGACCTTCAAAGCAGAGCTAACACCAATATTCTTCAAATTATTCCACAAAATAAAAACAGAAGGAACATTACCAAACTCATTCTATGAGGCCACAGTCACATTGATACCTAAACCACACAAAGACTCAACAAAGTAAGAGAACTTCAGACCAATCTCAGTTACGAACATTTACACAAAAATATTCAATAAAATACCCACAAATGGAATCAAAGAACACATTAAAGATATCACCCACCACAAGCAAGTAGGCTTCATCCCAGGCACAAACGAGTGGTTCAACATATGAAAATCCATAAATCCACATAAACAAACTTAAAGAAAAAAAACACATGATGTCAAAAAAGTATTTGACAAAATTCAACACCTGTTCATGTTTAAAGTTTTGGAGAGATCAGGGAGACAAGGCACATACCTAAACTTAATAAAGACAATATGTAGAAAGTCTATAGCCAACATCAATCTAAACAGAAACTTAAATCAATCCCACTAAAATCAGGGACAAGGCAAGCCTGCCCACTCTCTCCATATCTCTTCAACATAGTGCTTGAAGTCCTAGCCAGAGCAATAAGACAACTAAAAGAGATCAAATGGATACAAGTACGAAAGGAAGAAGTCAAGCATCACTATTTGCAGATGATATGATAGTATACATGAGTGATCTCAAAAATTCTACCAGAGAACTCCTTCAACTGATAAACACCTTCAGCAATGTGTCTGGACACAAACTTAACTCATTTAATACTATACTCATATATTTTCAAATACAAAGGATAGTGTCAGAATGGAATATATCAGGGCACTGGAAAGTACCTTGCAGAAGCAAAGCTATTATACTTCTTGAAAACTACATATCTTTATGCTATATTCTTAGTGAACTCCATTTCCATAAGCAAAATCAAATCACTTCTAGCAAAAGAAAGATATAAAAAAATGACAAACTTAAGTTTTTTATCTTGTATTACTTTATAATAATTAAATGTAATTATAAATTGAACATCTCAGATACTGATTTAAGAACATTTTAACTTTTCTAAATGGGAAACTTGTGATTAATTTTTCATTTTATCATATTTAGTTGAAAGTATTATATCAAAAAATTAAAAGTAATGATGTCATTTTTATTAAACTTGAAATTTGTTAAATCTATCCATTTTTCTAGCTCTATCTTTATATATATTTCTGTCCTTTTCAAAAATTGTGTGTTCTTGAAATGCCTCAAAAATGCTGAGAAGTGATTAAAGCCAATTACTTAATACAATCATAAACAAAAAGTAGCATAACCATGTTTTAGAAATGAAAAGTAAGGGGAACAAGGACTATTTCTAACAGGATATCAAGGGCAGGCTCTTTGACCTCCCCACGCTCCCAGGGGAGGAGCAATACTGTTAGGCCACAGTGGAGGACTTTGCAGCCAGCCCTGAAGATAGCTGATAAAACAGGGTCAAATGAAAATCAGTGGACTTGGAAAGGGGCAGGGAGGAGACCAGGGAGGGAGTGTGGAGTTGGGGAGGGAGTGAGGGAGCAGGATACAGCTGGGACACAGAGTTAACAAAATGTAACTAATAAGAAAAATAAAATTTAAAAAAAATCATACTAAAGCAAATAAAAATATGATTTTATTACTCCAGTTTGATATGACATTGAATGTTCAATTTTTAAAAATTGACTTTATTACCATGAATCAAAGTGAGTCAAAAATTTCTCATTCCAAAATAAATCAGTCTTTTACTTACATATGCAGCAGACACATTCATATTGCAACAACGAAGATGATTTACAGTATATTTTATATTAATCCTTTCTGAATAATTGTTATGATTAAATAAACTATGACAAAACTTTTATATAACTTTCTTTGTCAACTGTTTATTCATTTATCCGATGGTATGCTTGATATAATACTTTCTAAGTCACTAAGGACATAAAAATAAATACAACGTACAATGTCCTTTACATCATGAATAATCAATACCTAAGCTTCCACCAATCCTCCTCTTTATATGAGAATCTCTTCAGTGAGACTGATATGTAGAATACTCAATAACTGATGCATTGATTTAGTATGGCAACTCTGATCAAGGAACTCTATAATCTTCTGACTAAAAAACAAAGTAAGGCAATTAACACCCTTTGTAACATGTTCCCAGACCTTAGCTCAACTCATGCCATTTTAGCTCACCATTCTCCTCTAAAAACCCACCAGATAAGTCTCCAACACTTGCCAAAATGATGCAAATTACCTAACCCATCAAAAAGGTAGTTCAAATTTTCAGGGAGTCCCTGCATGTACAATTTTTGCTTTTAGGCTTCTGTAGTTCTGCTTCTTGATAACAGAAATGTAACAACAAAGATGTAATGTTTTTTCACAAAAAAGACTGTAAGACTGGAACTACATGATTTTGGGAAAATTTCCTCTGCAGCCACCAACCATAAGTACATGCTTTCATTTCTGCTTTATATGTATACATGTGGTGTTCCCTGGTAGGCTTAACTTGAAACAATATGTATAAGAAAAAACTTTGTGTCTTATCCATTACTTTTTTTTTTTTTACTGAACCTATTGATCTAAATATTAATTCACCTACTCAATATGGATTTGTTGAAATGTTTTAGGGCATCAAACACTGTTAAAATTGGAAAATTAAATTAAATTTTCTCAAATAATATTCTTTAAAATTCATAGAAATTGCTTTAATGTTGTTGATTACTTTAATAAATAATCTCCCTATAAATAACCAGGGGTTAGCCTTATTAGAGTAAATAATGTTCTTATGCTCTAGGCATGAGTTCTATACCTTTTTGAAGATCTTAATTATAAATCACATTTTATCTGACTTTAAATGAGATTGCTTCCCTAAGTTCACTTAGTACTGATTGATTATTTGTACTGAAAAGCACAACTATTTTCTCTTTCTTTTTTAGTTCATACTATGTTAAATTCTGCTATCAATTACTCTATTAGTGAAATTGAAAAAAAATTAAATATTTTAAATTACCTCAGGTTGAAATATTGATAACTCTACACCTTTTGTTCCACTCTCAATGCTTTTTATTTTACTTGCCAAAATATCCCAGCTAGATTTTCCAGTACTGTGTTAACCGGAGAATAAAGCAGACATCCTTGAGGTTTTCTCCATCTCAGGCACTTTTAGTAAACCATAAAAAAGAATAGAACATGATGTGCACAGGTAAGTAAAGGAAACTGTGTATTGTTAAGTTAACCTAAAAAAAGCCAGACTGAAAAGGAACACTATTTCATGTCTACCTCTCTCTTTATCTCTCTCTTCTCTCTCACTCTCATGTGTGAGTGTATACATTGTATATATTTTAATATTGGTGTAGGAAATGCTACTGGGGGTGGATTATGAAAGAGAATGCAGAGATCTAAAGAGAAGGGAGTACAGAAAAGGGTAATAAGGTGTTTATATATTAGGAAAAGTGGGAAATTTTCTGGGAAAAAAGAGGAAACAACAAAGAATAAGGAAGAAAGGAAGGTCGGAGATACATGAAAAGAAAGTATAATGATACATATGTGTGACAAAAGTTACAGTGGAATTTTTCATTTCAATGAAACCAAAACTTTAATTTACAAAAAGTACACAAAAGACAAAAGGCAAAATTACCGCAAATGATCATATGGTATTGAAATCTCCTACTTATCTCATTGTCACAAAGAATAATGTTTTATAAAAACATAAACATGAATCTATCATGCAAAATAAATATCAGGAAGTAGCAAACGTAACTACTATGGTGGTTAGACTTACAAGTATTTAAAATTACATGCAGCTTTCCTGGTTAACTTGGCTAGAAAGAATTTTACACCCTGAATTTGCATTGACTTAATAGAGTCTCTAGGGAAGACTGATTCTGTGTGCATTTACCTTGTCCTTAAGTATAACAGATCTGGTAATGCAAATGTGAATGATCCACATTTTCACTTCTATTTCTAGAAAAAAAAACTTGAAAATGTAGTTTATAAAAATTTTAAAAGTTAGTTGTCATGCATTTACACTCCCATTGGAAAAAAAATATGTAGAAACACTGCTTCCAGATAAAGTCAGGCAACAGCCTTTTGGCTTTAGTGATAACTCATTTTCTTTTCTCATTCCTCAGTTGTACACACTAAGATGCTTGGAAAATAAGATGCTGGATCTCTGTAATCCCTATAGTGTGCGCAAGATGATTATGGATTCATCTGCTCTATGAATGTAACTGGAAATGGGTTAGTTAACTGCTATTTTAAATTCCAGTTCCATTCATAGACAACACAAATAAAATTCCATCAAAAATTTGAACAGCAGCAGATATTTATGTAGAGAAATGAAATAAAATTAATTCGTTTATATATTATGAAATTTTAAATTAAGGAAATAGCTTCAAGAATTTAACATTTTACAGTGTTATGTTCTTTTTTATTCCTTTCTTCTGTTGTACTTTATTAATTAAAAAACACTCATACAAAATCAAATTAATGTATTGTAGCATATGACATATAGAATAGCTGACCAGTCATGCAATTATTACTTCATTAGTACTGATATACTTGAAGATTAATCTTTGCTGTAGACTTGATTGGATTCAGACTCCCATATTCCTGTTAGGGCATTTGCAGAGATTTAACTGAGGATGTAATAATCACCTTGAATGAGGATGTCTCATTTTTTAGCCAGACTTTTCAGACAAAAGAAAAAGAGAAAACCAGAGGAGTACCAGTGTTCATGTCTGCTTTCTGACATGAGAAGTACTATGATTAGATGCTTCCTGTTCTACTTGTCATTATATGTTGTATCAGCTCTCACATCATGAGATAAAAAAAAATCCTCCCTTAATTTTCTTCTGTCAATATTGAGAAAATTAATTAATCAATCTGTCTTTTTAAAGTTCTTTTTAAAAATTTAATATTTTGTAATATGTTCACTTTACATACCAGTTCCACCCTGCCTCCCTCTTCTACCCTTTATCCCTCCCCTAATACTAAGAAAGGCAGAGCCCTCTCCCTTACCATCTGACCACAGATTCTCAAGTCTCATAAAGACTGCCTGTATCCTCTTCCTCTGTGGCCTAGCAAGGTATCCTCACCAGCAGAAAGTGATCAAAAAGCTGACAACAGAATCCATGCCAGACACAACCTCTACTCCTCTTACTATGGAATCCACATGGAGACTGAGCTGCCAACCCGCTGCATCATGCATGGTCCTTTGTGGGTGCATCAGTCTCTGCAAGGACTCCTGGGCCCAGATTTGTTGGCTCTATTGGTATTACGGAACACCTGTCCCCTCCAGAGACTTCTATTCACCCATTATTTCCTGTGACTCCCTGTGCTCTACCCAAAGTTTGGCTGTGAGTTTTAGTCTGCTTCAATTCCCTGCTGAATGGAGTCATTCAGAGGACTTCTATGGCAGGTTCCCATACTGTTCCCTCTCTTCAAACATTTCTGGTGTCTATTCCATTTGCCCTTATGATCAGGAGTGGCATAGCTGGTTCCTAAGGTATCATTATTCCCAATTGTCTGAGAAAGTGCCAGATTGATTTTCTTTTTTTTTTTATTTTTTTTTATTTTTATCAGTTTCATTTTATTAATTCTGTATCACAGCCGTGCCCGAACCCTCGTTCCCTCCCAGTCCCTCCCTCCCTCATCACTACTGTGCCCCTTTCCAAGTCCACTGATAGGGGGGGACCTCCCCCCATTCATCTGATCTTGTTTTATCAGGTATCTTCATTGAGTTCCTGTTAGAAACAGTCCTTGTTCCCCTCACTTTGGGAAATAATACTCTTTAGGAGTTAATAATATGCATTTAAAATATTTTTCCTGGATTTTTTTTATTATCTGCCTGCTTATATAATTTTGTATATTCTTTCGTATACCTAGATTTAATTTTATGTATCATTTCACATAAAAATTGGAATATTTTACCACATTTAACTAAACATAAAATGATACAGATTGATTTTCAAAGTGGTTGTACAAGTTTGCACTCTCACCAACAATGGAGGAGGTTTCTTCTTTCTCCCCATCCCCTCCAGCATGTGCTGTCACTTGAGTTTTTGATCTTAGCCATTCTGATAGGTGCAAGATAGAATCTCAGGGTAGTTTTGATTTTCAATTCCCTGATGAATTAAGGATTGTGGAGCACATTTCTTTAAATGTCACTCAGCAATTCATTATTCCTCTGTTGAGAATTCTCTCTTTAGTTTTGTTCCCCATTTTTAATTATATATATTTTTTGTTTTGTTGGTGTTTAACTTCTTGAGTTCTTTATATATTTTGGATATTAGCCTTCTGTCTGGTGTATTGTTGATGAAGACTTTTTCCCAGGCTGTATGCTGTTGTTTTCCTCTATTGACATTGTCCTTTGTATTACAGAAGCATTTCAGTTCCATGAAGTCCTATTTATTAATTGCTGATCTTAGAGCATAAGCTGTTGCAGTTACATTCAGGAAATTTTCTCCTGTGCCAATGAATTCAAGGCTCTCCTCCACTTTTCCAACTGATTTAGTGTGTCTGGTTTTATGTTGAGGTCTTTGATCCACTTTTGTGCAGCGTGATGAATATGGGTCTATTTGCATTTTTCTTTTTGTAGGTATCCTGTTAGAGCAGCACATTTGTTGAAGATTCTTTTTTACCATTGTATATTTTTTTTTCTCATTTGTCAAATATCAAGTTTCCAAATGTGTGGGGGTTTATCTCTGGGTATTTGATTTGATTCCATTAATTCACCATTCTGTTTCTATGCCAATACCATGCAGTTTTTTATTGCTGTTGTTCTATTGTACTGCTTGAAATCAGGGATGGAGATACCTCCTAAAGATCTTTTATCATACATGATTGTTTCAGCTATTCTGGGTTTTTTGTTCTTCAATGTGAGGTTGAGAATTGTTCTTTCAAGATCTGTAAAGAATTGTGATGGAAGTTTGATGGGAATTGCATTGAATCTGTAAATTGCTTTTGGTACAGTGGCCATTTTTACTATGTTGATCTTACCAATCCATGAGAATGGAAGATTTCTTTTCCATCTTCTGATATCTCCTTCATTTTTTTTTCTTCAGTGACTTGAAGATTTTTTTTTAATATAAGTTTTTCATTTGTTTTGTTAGGGTTACCACATACTTTATTTTTGTGGTTCTTGTGAAGGGTGTTGTTTCATTAATTTCTTTCTCCTTCCATTTGTGTTTTGTATATAGGAGGGCTTCATATTCTTTTTGATAATTTTGTATCTAGTCACTTTGCTGAAGGTGCTTATCAGCTGTAAGAGTTCTCTGCAGAATTTTTGTCATTTATATATACTATTATATCATCTGTGAACAGTGATACTTTTACTTCTTTATTTCCAATTTGTATCCCTTTGATCTAGTTTAGTTGACTTATTGCTCTGACTAAGACTTCCAGTACTATATGGAATAGATACGAAGTGAGTGGTCAGCTTTCTCTTTTCCCAGATTTTAATGTACAATCTCCACTTTGTTTGATGTTTGCTATAGGCTTGCTGTCTATTTATTTTCCTATGTTTAAGTATGCACATTGTATCACTGATCTATGAATTTAAACATGAAAACAGTTGAATTTTGTCAAATGCTTCTTCAGCAACTAAGGAGATGATCACGTGGCTTTTTTCAGTTTGTTTATATGATGAATTACATTGATGGATTTCCATATATGGAACTACCCCTGCATTCCTGGGATGAAGCCTACTTGTTCATTTTGGATGATATCTTTGATGTATTCTTGGATTTGGTTTGTGAGTATTTTATTGAGTATTTTTGTGTTAATGTTCTTAAAAGAGATTGGTCTGAAATTCTTTCTTTGTTGGGCTTTTGTGGTTTAGTTATCAAGGTGACTGTGGCCTCACAGAATGAGTTTGGTAATGTTCCTTCCATTTCTATTTTAAGGAATACTTTGAAGAATATTAGTAAAATAGTCTGAAAGTCTGGTAGAATCTTGCACCAAAACCATCTGGCCGAGAGCTTTGTTTGATTGGGAGACTTTTGATGGCTGCTTTTATTTTCTTAGGGTATATAGGGCCATTTAGTTTGTTTACCTGATATCAATTCCACATTGGTGAATGGAATCTATCTGGAAAAAAATGTCCATTTCATTTAGATTTACAAATTTTGTGGTGAAGTAAGACCTAGTGATTATTTGGATTTTTTCAGTGTTATATACCACTTTTCATTTTTTTGACTTGGATAGTGTCCCACTGCCTTTTATTGAGTTTGGCTAAGGGTTTGTCTATCTTGTTGATTTTCTCAAAGAACCAGCTCATAGTTTCATTGATTCTTTGTATTTTTTCTTTATTTCTAATTTATTGTTTTCAGCCATGAGTTTGATTATTTCCAGTAATCTATTCCTCTGTATGTCTGCTCATTTTTTTTCTAGTACTTTCAGGTGTGCCATTAAGTTGTTTGTATGGGATTTCTCTAATCTCTTTATGAAGGCACTTAGTGCTACGAACTTTCCTCTTAGCACTACTTTCATTGTGTTTCATAAGTTTGGGTATGTTGTACATTCATTTCCATTAAATTTTAGGAAGTGTTTAACTTCTATCTTTTTTTATTCCCTGATCCAGTTGTCATTGGGTAGGGAGTTATTCAGTTTACATGAGTCTGTAAGGTTTTTCTTGTTGTTATTTCTACTGTTGTTAATGTCCATTTTTAGTCCATCTTGATCTGATAGAATACAAGGTATTATTTTAATCTTCTTATATCTGTTGAGGCTTGCTTTGTGACCTATTATCTGGTCAATTTTGGAGTAGGTTCTTTGAGGTGCTGGGAAGGTAAATTCTTTTGTATTTGGGTGAAAAGTTCTGTAGATGTCTGTTAGGTACAATTGTTTCATGACATCTGTAAGTGTCATCATTTTTTGGTTTGGCTTCTGTTTTGTTGATTCTTCCTTTGACGAGGGTCAGTGTTGAAATCACACACTACTGATGTTTAGAGATCGATGTCTGGTTTAAGTTTTATCAATATTTCTTTTACAAACATAGGTGCCCTTGTATTTGAGCATAGATATTCTGAATTGCAATGCCAACTTGGTGGAATTTTCCTTTGATGAGGATGAGGTGTCCTTCTTCATCTCTTTTAATTAATTTTGGTTGAAAGTCTATTTTATTAGATATTTGAATGGACACACCTGCTTGATTCTTGGGTCCGTTTTCTTGGAAAACCTTGTTCCAACCATTTACTCTCAGATAATGTCTATCTTTGTGGCTGAGGTGTGTTTTGCATATACAACCTTACATAGAGTTCGGTTTATGCATCCATTTGTATCTTTCTATTGGAGAGTTAAATCCACTGATATTGTGACTGATTAATGACCTGTGGTTGTTAGATCCTTTTATTTTGATGATGGTTTTGTTAGTGTGTTTGTATGCAGTCTTGTGTCACTTATGACCTAACTTATTTTTTATTTTTATTAATTACAGTTTATTCACTTTGTATCCCATCTGTAGCCCCTTCCACAACCCCTCCCCATACCACCCTCCCTCCCTCTTCTTCTCCTATACCCCTCCCCCGGTTAATGATAGGGGAGGTCTTCCTCCCTTCCATTTGACCATAGACTATTAGGTCTCATCAGGACTGGTTTCTTTGTCTTTCTCTGTGGACTGGTAAGGCTGCTCTTCCCCTCAGGGGTGATCAAAGAGCCAGCCACTGAGTTCATGTCAGAGATGGTCCCAGTTCCTATTATTGGGGAACCCTCTTGGACACTGAGCTACCATGGGCTACTTCTGTGCAGGGGTTCTAAGTTATCTTCACTCATGGTCCTTGTTTGACTTAACTTCTTTATTGGCTTTCCTAAACATAGCCTTTCTAATCCTATGCTCTGAAACTTCAACAGTCTTGGATTACATTGAAGTCTTTTACTGTTTCTACAACATTTCTTCAGCAAGCAGCAAATAAGCTGAGACACAACAGATAATTTCTATCCCTAGGGAATTTGCACTTCTTTCAGAAATTGTGATATATTCCTCACTTCTTCAGCTGTTGGTGGGATATCCATGTGAATATGCTTGCTGGATTACATTCATTGGGAGAGTGCTCCAATCCATAATATTAATGTTTCATGTTCTATCCATCACTAGGGTCACTCAAATCTACTTGACTCCTTGCTTCTATTGCTTGTATTACTTTTCCTAGAGAAATGAACAAACTTCTCAACACCTCATAAAAATCACTACTGATATACTAGACATGAATCAATATAAGTATAACGTATTAAAGCACTGAACAAATACTTATATATAGTGTAGTCAGTAGAATTCCATTTTATTAGTATAAGATATAAAAACTAACATATATTTACATATACACAGGCACATACATATATATATGTGTGTGTGTGTGTGTGTGTGTATTTACAGGTGTGTGTATATATATACTTGTAGTAGTAACATTGAACCAGGAAACTGCATTTCCAAAAGTCCTACCCCTAGAAGAGATTGCAATGAACAAAATCACTGCACTAGATTTCTCTGAAAAACTTACAGAAAGACACATCACCAAGGAATCAGAAACAAACAAGCACTACCATTCAGAATATTTCACAAAATTATTTGAGCTCATTTGTTTTGCAACCTGTCAGTGTAATAATGATGACCTCCTTGAAGAAAAATGAAAAATAAACAAATTTTAAATGTTCAGAAAGTTCTTCTGCTAAATGTGTTACTACTAAATATGTTCCTTTAGGCCATTTCTTCAGAGCTAACTTTTCCTACCTCCATCAGTTATTTATAATTTATAGAACCATGGAAAGGAGGGAGTCTTATAGTCTGCTTTAAAATAAATTTGCATAATATTATTTGAGCTTCGTAATCCCTGTGAGATTCTCTTTTTCCCTCCAAGGAGAATGTCTTAAGCCAGAGGAAGTATCTATGTAGCATATCAGCAGAATCTTTTGGTTCTTTAAATAGAGATAAATTTCTCTGCAGATAGTGATATATTTTTATTCATTGTAGAAGGAGATGCTTCATGAACAGAAACAAACTTGTGGCTTAGGGAGACCTTGTACTGAGTAGTGACTAACCTGATTAGAATAGCTCTTGGCAAAAGGATGATGGGGCAGATAGGGAAAGCAGGTTAAAAAGCACTGACAAGATTGGCAGGTGCTATTTAATCTAACTTTAAAACACCCTCTTTGTTACATTTTCCATTCCTGTTCCCACAGTCCCATATCAGCACTTCACAACTGATCATTACCTTATATCTTCACTCATTTGTACTGTAATGCTTTCACAAACAAAGCAAAGACATTTTTCAGTGACACAACAAGAAGTACAAAAGTTTGCTGAAGATAACAAAATAAAATCTGATTTTCTAGTAAAAATTTAAGAGGGGCATGAGAGGAGATGAGGGAGGGAGTGTGGGTTTGGGAGGGAATGAAAGAGGGCCTACAGCTGGGATACACAATGAATAAACTGTAATTAATATAAAAAAATAAAAATTTAAATACTGCTGTGTTAAAACATTATAAAATACTCTAAAATATTGTAAAAAGGAAGACTTTAGCATTTCATGTTTTTGGAACAGATGCTGAATCTATACAGTAGAATTCTATTTGATTAGTATATATTTATATATACAAATACTATGTGCTCCAAGACAGCAGTGACCAGCAAGCAGCATATTTGAGAGGCATAGGATCTGAAACTCCAAAATTGGTGAGTGGGGGGACAGCTGAAGCCAGAATATCCATAATGAGGTTTCCTGGGCTAGAGGGGACTACCCATGAACTGAGACCATTTGGATCCCGGTTACCTGCAGACATCTCTGTGGACTGAGAGTGGCACTTCCCTTTGATGGGCCTCCCTCCTTGGCTGAGGCAGCCATCAGTGCCTGCTGCTCGAAGCATGGACCTCCTTGCTCAATAACTGAGACAGCAGAGGCAGGCCTCCCAGTTCAGGAGAAGCCATACAGGTCTCCCAGCAGGCCACTGTTTGCTCTTCCCAGGACTACTGGAAGCTGTATAGGCTTCCCGGGGCCTCCCAGATCTGTAGGCGGCTGTACAGGCTTCTCAAGTCCTTCCAGGGAACAACTGTTCTGGTCTCCCAGGTCTTCAGCAGCAGTAGGCAGCTATATGGCCCTCCCAGGGTCTCCGAGTAAGTGGCTGCACCAGCCTGCCAGCCCTGTGGGAGCAGCAGCAGCACCAGCAAGTTGGCAGGTAGCCCTAACAGAAGCTTTCATGATTCGTGACTGAGACAACAGAAGTGGCTTCCCCAAAAAAGGGTCTCCCTGCCCAGTGGACAAACAGTGGACACCACTGAGCTGGTAGATCTCCCACAATGTCATTTGCCCCTGAAGGCCCATATCTGAGAGTAGAGAACAGGGGCAAACACTGTGCTTTCCAAACAGGCATGCTAGAGAGTGAATACACCTTCAAGTGAATGCTTGCAGAACCCCAGATCCAGGATCCCTCTAAGCTAGCAGTCAGACATCAGATCCCTCCTACCCACACACCCACTGTGGGCAACATAAGGATTCATGGAACAGCCTTCTCAACATTGAAGCCCCTGTTCTATGGGTCTACCAGTGGAGTCCAGACAAACAATTTCTGGAGCCCTGACAGATCTGAACACCAGAAAGACAATACTACAGGCCTGTAGGCCACTGACGTATTCAGGGCACTTACACAGACTTATGGCTCCTGCAAAGAACATCTGCACCCACACCCCCTCCTGTGCTCGAGCCCCAAATCCCAGGCATCTACATACCCCAGCACCCTGTCCTTCAAGGCACACTTCCACTGACACTTCCACGTTTGCTTGCCTCCACTTGTGAACCTGCACCTGTTACATTCCTCCCTTAGCTACACCTGAAACACCAACAACCACACTCAAACTGGTGAACCTCTCTCATCTTCCTGAAGAATACTCTAGCCACCAGAAGAAGATGGACCCAGCCCGAAGTCCAGACTCCAGGAAGAAAGAGAGAAGATTACAAGTAAGCAGATGGCTAGAGGTCAGCATAAGAACACACCCAACAAAAATCAGTACATCATGGCTTCACCAGCAACTCCCAAAATCAATGGACATGCTAATTCATTGGAAACACAGGAAAATGATCTAACTTTTAGGCTTATCTAGATATTAGAGGCACATAAAGAGGAAACGAAGAAAGCTCCCAAAGAAATACAGGCAGCTACAGCAAAAAAAATAGAGGCATGAGTAAAGGCACAATCAGTGGCATATAGAGAGAAAAAAAAATAGAGGCCATCATGGAAAGACAGGAAACCACATTCAATAAATAAATTAAATAGTGCAAGACATGAAAACAGAATTAGAATCAATAAAGAAAGCACAGACAGAAAAACTTGGAGCTGGGGAACTTAGAGAAAAGATCAGGAACCACAAAGGAAAGCATCACCAATATAATAGAAGAGACAGAAGAGAGAATCTCAAGCATTGAAGATCCAAGTGCAGAAATTGATACATCTTTGAAAGAAAAAAAAATGGCAAAGTTTGAAACACAAAACATCAAAAAAAAATAATATAAAGAAAAGAAAAAGAAAAAAGACACCATGAAAAGATAAAATCTAAGAATAAGAATAGACTGGAAAAAAAAATTCCAGGTTCCAAAGTCCAGAAAACATTTTCAAAAAAATCATAGAAGAAAATTTTCCCAATTTAATAAAAGAGATGTCCATAAACATAAAAGAGGCATACAGAACACCAAATAAACTAGACCAGAAAAGAAACTCCTCACATCACAAAATAGTCAAAACACTAAATCTACAGAACAAAGAAAAAAAATATTAAAAGCAGCAAGGGAAAAAGGACAAGTAACATAGAAAGGTAGGCCAATCAGGATCACGCCATAATACGAAACAGAAATTAAGAAAGCCAGAAGGGCCTGGGCAGATGATATGCAGACTCTAAGAGAACATAGACAAAAACCCAGACTACTATACCAGGCAAAGCTTTCAATCAACATAGATGGAGAAAAAATATTCTATGACAAAACTAAATTTAAAGAATATCTACACAGAAACCCAGCCCTACAAAAGATACTAGAAGGAAAACTCTAATCCAACAAAAATAACTACACCCAAGGAAGCAAATGATATAGATAAGTTCACATCAAAAATTAGAAGAAAAGAAGCATTGAAACACAGTAACACCATCAAGTCTACAGTGAAAGGAAATAACATTCATGTGTCACTATTATCTATCAACGTCAAAGGACTCAACTCTCCCATAAAAAGACACAGGCTTGAGATTGAGAATGATTGCTGAAACAGGATCCAACATTCTGCTGCATCCAAGAAACACACCTCTGCAACAAAGATAAACACTACCTCAGAGTAAAGGGCTGGAAAAAGCCTTTTCAAGCAAATGGACCCAGAAAACAAGCTGGGGTAGCTATCCTAATATCTAATAAAATAGACTTTCAACCAAAATTAATCAAAAAAAAATTGAGGAGGGGCAATTCATTCTCATGAAAGGAAAAATCCACCAGCAGGATATCACAATTCTGGTTATCTATGCCCCAAATACAAGAGCACCTGCATTTGTAAATGAAACAACTTAATAGTGGGAGACTTTAGAACTCTACTCTCACCAAGGGACAGATCATCTAGACAGAAGCTAATTAGGGAAATAGTGACACTTACAGAGGTCCCAAATCAAATGGACTTAATAGACATCTATAGAACTTTTCACCCATACTCAAAAGAGTATACATTCTTTTTAGCACATCATGGAACCTTCTCAAAAATGGACCATGTGTTCAGTCACAAGGCAGGCCTCAACAGATACAAGAAAATCAAAATAATTCTTTGCATCCTAACAGACTACCAGGCCTAAATTTAGACTTCAACAAAAACAGAAATAACAAAAAGCCTACAAACACATGAAAACTTAACAACTCTCTACTCAATAGCAGCTTGGTCAGGGAAGAAATGAAAAAGGAAATTAGAGGCTTCCTAAAATTCAATGAAAATGAAGGCACAACATACCCAAACTTATGGGACACAATGAAAGCAGTGCTAAGAGGAAAGTTCATAGCACTAAGTGCCTCCAGGAAGAAGTAGGAGACATCTCATACAACCAACTTAATGACACATGTAAAAGCCCTAGGGAGAAAAAAATCAGACACACTCAAGAGGAGTTGACAATTGGAAATAATCAAACTCAGAGCTGAAATCAATGAATTAGAAACAAAGAAATCCACACAAAGAATCAAAGAGAGCAAGATCTGGTTCTTTTGGAAAAAAAAAAAAAAACATAGACAAACACATAAGCAAACTAAGTAAATGGCATAGAGAAACTCCTAATGAGCAAAATCAGAAACGAAACGGGGGACATAACAACAGACACTGAGGAAATCCAAACAATCATTAGATCTTACTACAAAAGCCTATATGCCACAAAATTTGAAAATCTAAAGGAAATGGACAATTTCCATGATAGATTCCATTTACCAAAATTAAACCAAGATCACTTAAATAGATTAAATAGTCCTATATCCACCAAGGAAAAAGAAGCAGTCATCAAGTCTCCCTTCCAAAAAAGAGCCCAGGGCAGTATGGTTTCGGCACAGAATTCTACCAGACCTTCAAAGAAGAGCTCACTCCAATTCTCTTCAAACTGTTCCACAAAATAAAAACAGAAGGAACATTACCAAACTCATTCTGTGAAACCACAATCACCTTGATACCTAAACCACAGAAAGATCCAACAAAAAAGAGAACTTCAGACCTATCTCACTTCTGAACATTGATGCAAAAGTACTCAATAAAATACTTGCAAACTGATTCTAAGAACACATAGAGATATCATCCACAATGACTAAGTAGGCTCATCCCAGCCATGCAGGGGTGGTTCAATATACAGAAATCAATCAATACAATCTACCATATAAACACATTGAAGGAGAAAAATCACATGATCATCTACTTAAATGATGAAAAAGCATTTGACAATATCCAACATCCATTTATGTTGAAAGTATTGGCGAGATCAGGGATACAAGGAACATACCTAACAAAGTAAAGACCAAATACAGGAAGCCTATAGCCAACATCAAATTAAATAGAGAGAAACTGAAATCAATCTCACTGAAATCAAGGACAAGGCAAGGCTGTCCACTCTCTCTGTATCAACATAGTACTTGAAATTCTAACTAGAGGAATAAGACAACTAAAGGATATCAAATGCATTCAAGTATGAAAGGAGGAAGTCAAGTATCACTGTTTGCAGATGAATTGATAGTATGCATGAGTGACCCCAAAAACTTTTACTAGAGAAGTTCAGCTGATAAACACCTTCAGCAAGTAGATGGATACAAATTACCCCCCCCAAAAAAAATCAGTAGCCCTCTGTATACAAAAGACAAAAAGGTTGAGAAAGAATTTAGGGAAACTACATCCTTCACAATAGCCACAAATAACATAAAGTACCAAGGTATGATTCTAACCAAGCAAGTGAAAGATCTGTTTAAAAAAATCTTCAAGTTTCTGAAGAAAGAAATTAAAGATATCAGAATATTTGAAGATCTCCTGTGCTCATGGATTGATAGGATTAACATAGTGAAACTGGCCATCCCGCTAAAAGCAATCTACAGTTTCAATTCAATTCCCATCAAAATATAAACACAATTCTTTACAGACCTTGAAAGAACAAGTTCATCTGGAAAAATAGAACACCCAGAATTGCTAGAACAATCTCAAGCTGTACTACAGAGCAATAGTAATAAAAACTGCATAGTACTGGCATAGAAACAGAATGGTGGATCAATGGAATTGATTAGAAGTCCCAGAAATAAACCCACACACCTATGGATACTTGATTTTTGACAAAGAAGGCAAAACCATACAACAGACAAAAAGACAGTATCCTCAATAAAAGGTGTTTGTCTAACTGGATGTCTACATATAGAAAAATTCAAATAGATCTATATTTATCACCCTGCACTTAAAGTCCAAATGGATCAAAGACCTCATCATAATACCAGACTCAATTTGTTAGAAGAAAAGGTGGGCAGGAACCTTGAAATGATTGGCATTGGAGACAATTTCCTGAAGAAAACAAAAACAGCAGAGGCTCTAAGATCAACAATCAATAAATGGAACCTCAGGAAAATAAAAACCTTCTGTAAAATAAAGGACACTGTCATCAGAACAAAACAAAAGCCTACAGACTTGGAGACGATCTTCACCAACCCTATATCTGACAGAGGGATAATATCCAATATATATAAAGAACTCAAGTAGTTAAAAAGCAACAAATCAAGTAATCCAAATTAAAATGTGGTACAAAGCTAAACAGAGAATTCTCTATAGAGGAATATCAAATGGCAGAGAAAAACTTAAAGAAATGCTCAATGTTCTTAGTCATCAGTGAATGCAAATCAAAATCACCCTGAGATTTCACCTTATACCCACCAGAATGGCTAAGATCCAAAACCCAAGTTAGGGGGATCTAAGATGGTGGCACTGGGAGGACAGTCTTTCTGACAAGAAGCACAGCAGGATCTGCACAACGACCAGCAGACAGAACTCTTGGTCCTAAAACACCAGTGACCAGTGTTTCCCAGGTGAGAGGATACCCCAAGGTGTGGGATTCAATCAGCTTCAACTTGCTTGGCTAAACCACAAAAGAGGTCCTGGTTCTACCAGGTCTTTTGTCGCCAGCCCAGAGCCACATGCCAGTGTGCTCTGCTCACTGTCCCAGACTGAACTGTGGGACCCACAACATGAGAGAGTGGAATTTCCTTCCAGTAGAGAGAAAATCTCACAGTGCAGGAAATGATCGGGACCGACCTCAGGTCACCCAAACTTTTCCTGGAAAAGACTCAGGATCCAGTGGGCTCCCAGCAGCCAGCCCAGAGCCAGGGACTCAGGCGCCAGCACAGAGTCCTGCCTGTGTGCCTGA
Source organism: Rhombomys opimus (assembly GCA_010120015.1). Taxonomy (NCBI): domain Eukaryota; kingdom Metazoa; phylum Chordata; class Mammalia; order Rodentia; family Muridae; genus Rhombomys; species Rhombomys opimus. Next base: position 1,328,284 of record REGO01000435.1, on the reverse strand, counting down.
CTAACTGCCCCAGATAGAACTGTGGCCCCCAGGGCCTCAGAGACTGAATCTCTCTGTCAAGTAACCCACAGAGAGGGGAACAGCAGGTTTGACCTCAGAACAGTCACCCGACACCCCCCCCAAAAAACTTATCAGGAAAAGTTACAGTTTCAGCAGACGCCCAGGCCCCCAAACTTTAGCAAACTGGAGCTGCCTGCCTGTGTTGGTGGGTTCTACTCGCCATCCCAGAAAAAATTGCAGTCTCCAAACCACAGCTTGGGTGTCCCTGCTGGGAGGAAACCCCACAGCAGAGGGATCATCAGGTCCAACCCTCAGGACACCCAGCTCCAGAAGACTTTCTGGTTTCACACAGGCAATAGGCTCTAGCCTTCTACTGCAGGCATGAGAGCCCTGCTCACCTGCCGATGATTACTGCTAGGGCACAGGGGTACAGAGCTGCAACCTCAGACCTACAAAAGCCTGAGAACCACTATAGCAGCCCTCAGATACTGATCCAAGGTGCGTCAGGTTATCTCTAGCTAAACTGACAAAACTGCTGGACTCCCTGGTTCTTCAAGACGGCTGCGCCCAAAACATACACCTCAAGAACAGCAGCTGCAGCTCACTAAACTCAGAGAAAAAAAAAAAAAAAAAAAACAGCAGCAGTGCAACCATCTCCAGGACTTCTGATTCTGATGAGAGGAGATCTTTCCTGAACACTATAGTTAACACACAGGTCCATACACCTGAAGTGAACTGTGACAATTCCTGAGAAGAACCATCATTCAGTTAAACATACCCAAAAAGCTGAAGAGATCTTCTTCAGAACCCTGTCAAGGCGATTCTCTCCACTCCAGGACCCCAACAGGCACCAGATATTGACAGACAACACCTGAGACAGACAGATGGGTAGAGGCCAGCATAAAAATACAACCAATAAAAGGCAAAGCAATATGGCATACCCAGTTACCCAGGGGCAAGTAGCCTTGGACACCCTAACATAAGTGAAATTCAAGAAGATGACCCTACATCTATGCTTGTGAAGAGGTTAATGGGGGGAGCAAATAAAATGTGTAAAGAATTAGAGGAATATATAATAAAACAGATTATGCACATCCATAAAGAAATACAGGAAGATGCAGCCAAACAGTTTGTGGCTTTCAGAGAGGAAATGATTAAATCACTGAAAGAAATAAAAGAAACAGAAAAATGTTCAAAGAATCAGGCAAAGGAATTGAAGGAATAACAGGAAAATACAGTCAGACAGATGAAAGAAATCAACAAAACAGTTCAAGATCTGAAGATAGATTTGAAAAATTAAAGAAAACACAAATGGAGGAAATCATGGAGAGGGAGAACCTAGGAAAGAAAACAGGAACTACAGAGGTAAGGAAAACCAACAGATTACAAAAGAAGAAAGAAAGAATCTCAGGTGTGGAAGTAAATTGATGTATCTGTCAAGGAAAATAACAAATCTAAAAAATTCCTGACACAAACCATCCAAGAAGTCTAAGACAACATAAAACAACAAAATCTACAAATAATAGAAATAGAGGAAAAAGAAGCTTCGCTCCTCCTAGGCCCAGAAAATATTTTCAACAATATCATAAAAGAAAATTTTCCCTACATAAAAAAGAGGCCTATACAAAAACAAGAGGCCTACAGACCACCTAATAAATTAGACCAGAAAAGAAAATCCTCCCGCCACATAATAATAAAAACAGTAAGTATACAGAACAAAGAAAAAATAATAAAAGCAGCAAGGGAAAAAGGCCAAGAAACATATAATGGCAAACCCATCAGAATCACACCTGACTTCTCAACAGAGACTATGAAAGCCAGAAGAGCCTGGATGTATATCACCCTAAGAGAACACATATGTCAGCCCAGGCTAATATAACTAGCAAAAGTCTCAGTCATCATAGACTGAGAAAACACGATATTCAATGACAAAAACAAATTTCAACAATACCTGCACACAAATCCAGTGTTACAGAAGATAGAAAGAAAAATACAAACCAAGAAAACTACTTTCAAGAAAACACAGGAAATAAATAACCTCACTACAGCAAAACAAAAAGTAGCCAGGCACACAAACACACTACCATAAACAAAATCAAAATCAAAGGATCTAACAGCCACTGGTCATTAATCTCTCTCAACATCAATGGACTCAATTCTCCAATAAAAAGACACAGACTAACAGAATGGATGCATAAACAAGAACCAACAATCTGTTGCATACAAGAAACACACCTAAGTCACAAAGATAAACACTACCTGAGAGTATAGGGCTGGAAGATTGTTTTCCAAGCAAATGGACAGAAGAAGCAAGCAGATGTAGCCATTCTAATATCTAAAAAAATAGACTTTCGACTATAATTAATCAAAAGGGATGGAGAAAGACACTTCATGCTCATCAAGGGAAAATTCCTCCAGGAAGACATAATAATCCTGAACATCTGTGCCCCAAATACAAAGGCACACACATTTGTAAAAGAAACATTAATTAAACTTAAACCACACATAGACACCTACAAATTAATAGTGAGAGACTTCAACACCCTACTCTCAACAAAGGACAGGTCAAAATAAACAGAAATTAAGCAAAGATACAGTAACTCTAAAAGACGTCATGAATCAAATGGACAGACATCTACAGAATGTTTCACCTAAACACAGAAGAATTTAGCTTCTCAGCACCTCATGGAAAATTCCCCAAAATAGACCATATAGTTGGTCACAAAGCAACAGATACAAGAAGATTGAAACAACCCCTTGTATCCTATCTGATCACCATGGACTAAAGCTGGACCTCAAAAACAGAAAGCAAAAAGCTTACACACACATGGAAACTGAACAACTTGCTACCAACTGACAGCTGGAACAGAGAAGAACTAAAGAAAGAAATTAAAATCTTCCTAGAATTCAATTAAAATGAAGGTACAACATACCCAAACTTACGGGACACACGAAAGCAGTGCTAAGAGGAAAGTTCATAGCTTTAAGTGTTTTTAAGAAGAAATTCAAAATATCTCATTCAAGCAACTCAATGGCTCACCTAAAATCCTTAGGGGGAAAAAAAAGCAGCAGACACACCAAAGAGGAGAAGATGGCTGGAAATAATCAAACTCAGGGCTGAAATCAATCAATTAGAAACAAATAAAAGAATTCAAAGAATTAATGAAACCAAGAGCTGGTTCCTTGAGAAAATCAACAGGATAGACAAACCCGTAGCCAAACTAACTAAAAGGCAGAGAGACACCATCCAAATCAACAAAATCAGAAATAAAAAAAGGGACATAACTACAGACACTGAGGAAATCCAAACAAATACTAGGTCTTACTTCAAAACCCAATATGCCTCAAAATTTGAAAATCTAAATGAAATGGACAATTTTCTTGATCGATTCCACTTACCAAAGTTGAACCAAGACCAGGTAAATAAATTAAATACTCCTATCCCCTAAGAAAATAGAAGCCATAATCAAAAGTGTCCCATGAAAAAACAACACAAAACAAAACAAAACAAAACAAAACAAAAAACAGGGCCAGATGGTTTCAGTACAGAATTCTACCAGACCTTCAAAGAAGAGCTAAAACCAATACTCTCCAAACTATTCCACAAAATAGAAACAGAAGGAACACTACCAAACTCATTCTAAGCTACAGTCAACCTTGGAACCTAAACCTCACAAAGACCCAACAAAGAAAGAGAATTTCAGGGCAATCTCCCTCATAACATTGATGCAAAAATACTCAACAAATTACTTACAAACCGAATCCAAGAACACATCAAATATATCATCCACTACGATCAAGTAGGCTTCATCCCAGGCATGCAAGAGTGGATCAACTACAGAAATCCATGAATTTGACCCACCATATAATCAAACGGAAGGAGAAAAACTACATGATCATCTCCTTAGATGCTAAAAAAGCATTTGACAAAATCCAACACCCATTCAAATTTAAAGTCTTGGAGAGATCAGGGTTACAAGGCACAAAACCTAACATAGTAAAGGCAATATACAGCAAGCCTATAGCCAACATCAAACTAAATGGAGACAAAGTTAAATCAATCCCAGTGAAATCAGGGACAAGGCAAGGCTGCCCCCTCTCTCCATATCTCTTCAACATAGTTCTTGAAGTCCTTGCTAGAGCAATATGACAAATAAAGGAGATCAAGGGGATTCAGTTTAGAAAGGAAGAAGTCAAAGTATCACTATTTGGAGATGATATGACAGTATACCTGAGTGATCCCCAAAATTCTACCAGGGTACTCTTACAGCTGATAAACACCTTCAGTAAAGGGGCTAGATACAAAATTAACTCAAAAAAAATCAGTAGCCCTTTTGTATAGAAAACAAAAAAGGAAGAATTTAGGGAAACCACACACTTCACAATAGCCACAAAAACCATAAAGTATCTTGCTGTGACCCTAACCAAGCAAGTCAAAGACCTGTATTAAAAAAAATTTCCAGTCTCAGAAGAAAGAATTAGAAGAAGATATCAGAAGATGGAAAGATCCCCTATGCTCATGGTAAAAATGGCTATCTTACCAAAAGCAATCTACAGATTCAATGCAATTCCCATCAAATTACCAACACAATTCTTTACAGAATTTGAAAGAAAAATTTGCACCTTCATATGGAATGACAAGGAACCCAGTATTGCTAAAACAATCCTCTACAATAACAGATCCTCTGGAGATATCTCCATCCCTGATCTTACACTGTACTATAGAGCAACAATACTAAAAACTGCATGGTACCAGCATAGAAACCAACTGGTGGATCAATGAAATTGAATAGAAGACCCTGAAATAAATCCACACATAAGTAGACCAGATTTTTGACAAAAATGCCAAAACCATTCAATGAAAAAAAGACAGCATCTTCAAAAAATGGTGCTGGTCTAACTGCATGTCTATATGTAGAAATATGCAAATACATCCACCTTATCACCATGCACAAAACTAAAGTCTAAGTGGATCAAAGACCTCAATATAAAACCAGACACATTAAACCTGTTAGAAGAAAACTTCAGAAGTGCCTTGAATTCAATGGTACAGGAGACAACTTCCTGAAGAGAAAACCAACAACATAGGCTATAAGAGCAACAATCAATAAATGGGATCCCATGAAACTAAAAAGCTTGTGTAAAGCAAAGACACTGTCTTCAGACCAAAACGACTGCCTAGAGATTGGGAAAAATTTTTCATCAACCCTATATTTGACAGAGGGCTGATATCCAGTATATATAAAGAACTAAAGAAGATAAACAGCAACATATGAAATTAAAAGTTAAAATGGGGTACAGAGCTAAACAGAGAATTCTCAATAGAGGAATATCAAATGGCAGAGAAACACTTAAAGAAATGCTCACCATCATTAGTCATCCTGTAAATGCAAATCAAAACGACCCTGAGATTTCACCTTACAGCAGTCAGAATGGCTAATACCAAAAACTCAAATGACAACACATGCTGGAGAGATGTGGTTAAAGGGGAACCCTCCTCCACTGCTGGTGGGAATGTAAACTTTATAATCACTTCGGAAATCAATCTGGCACTTTCTCAGACAATTAGGCATAGTGCTTCCTCAAGATCCAGCTATACCACTCCTAGGGATATATCCAAAAGATGCTCAAGTACACAATAAGGATATTTGCTTAACCATGTTTGTAGCAGCTTTATTTGTAATAGCCAGAAGCTGGAAACAAACCAGATGCCCCTCAACTGAGGAATAGATATAGAAATTGTGGTACATCTATACAATGGAGTATTACTCAGCAATAAAAAACAAACAAACAAAAACCCAAGAAAAATCGTGAAATTTGCAGGTAAAGATCATCCAGAGTGAGGTATCCCAGAAGCAGAAATACACACATGATGTATACTCACTTATAAGTAGATATTAGATATTTAATGTAGGATAAACATACTAAAATTTGTACTCCTAAATAAGTTAAGACAGTAGGAGATCACTGGGTAAGATGATCAAGCCTCACTCAGAAAGGCAAATGGGATGGACAATGATGGCCTTCGTTAAAGGGAGAAAACAGGAAATAGGACAAGAGCCTACCACAGAGGGCCTCTGAAAGACTCTACCAAAGAGTGTATCAAAGCTGAGACTCATAGCCAAACTTTGGGCAGAATGCATCAAATATTATGTAAGAACAGGGAGATATTTGGACTTGAGGTGACAGGAGCTCCACAATGAAAGAAATAGAAACAAAAATCTGGACCCAGTGGTCTTTTCTGAGACTGATACTCCAACCAAGGATTATGCATGGAGTAAACGTAGAACCCCTGCACAGAGGTAGCTCATGGCAGCTCAGTATCCAATTGGGTTCCCTAGTAAGGAGAACAGGAACTATCTCTTACAAGAACTCAGTGGCTGTCTCTTTGATCACCTCCCCATGAGGGTGGAGTTGCCTTACCAGGCTACAGAGGAAGACAATTCAGCCAGTTGTGATAAGATCTGATAGGCTATGATCAGATGGAAGGAGAAGGGGCCCTCCCCTATCATTGGACTTAGAGAGGGACATGGGAGAGATGAGGGAGAGAGTGTTGGATTGGGAGGGAATGAGAGGGCTACAGCTGAGACACAAAGTGAATAATTAAAATTAAAAATAAACACTAATGAATGCACATATATAAATACTAATCAAATACATTCTTATATGTATGTACGTGTAAATATATTATAATATCGATAAAGCTTAAAACTTCAAGATATTATAAGTGAAGGAAACTATGACCAGATCATATAAGATTTCATTAACATAAAAATATTAATTCAGAATAATGAAATGCATAATAACAGAAAAAAGATTAGAACAAGAGGAAGTAGATTATATAAGGAAATACAAAGGAAGTAGCTATGAGAAATTTTTTTTTCTTGTAGGTGACATATATTAGATCAATTTAATGGTAGTTTAGTGTTGAGTATGTGTATAGGCAGACTAGAATTACTTGTTAGGTTACTATTGACTAATAAATCAGTGGACTTGGAAAGGGGCAGGGAGGAGATGAGGAAGGGAGGGTGGGGTTCGGGAGGGAATGAGGGATACAGCTGAGATACAGAATTAACAAAATGTAACTAATGAGGAAAATAAAATAATAAATAAATAAATAAATAAATAAATAAATAAATAAATAAATAAATAAAGTGGATAGAAAAGCTCCTGGAAGAGTTGTAAAGCATGTCTCTGGGTGCTGTGAAGATAAGAGGCCAATCCTGAATGTGAGCAGCACTATCCCAGCCTTTTAGAACTATATAGAATAAAGGATGAGAGCAAAACCATTGCCTTCTGTTGGCATGACAAACCTTCTGTGGTGAAAATATGGAACACAGAAGCCAGGAGACAACATAAAACCATCTCTAACTTAGTATTAGCCACAGTGATTGACATGTCTGATTAACATTCCACTGAATCATATACATTAAATGGGTGAATTATCAGGTGTGTGAATTCTACCTCACTCAATCAATCCTCAATAGTGGTGGTGGTGGAGTTGCTGGAGAAACAGATAGTGTATTAAAATACAAAAATGTGAAGCAAATAAAATAGTACACCATCCTTTAGAAATTAAAAAATGACTCAATGACAAGAGGTAATGTGATAATGCTTTCAGTCACACAATAAAAGAAAGGAGAGGATCGAGTGTAAGTACTGGATAAAGCATTGAAGTCTAGACTATGGAAAAATGTTTAATATTACAGGCATGCAATAGAGAAAACTGCTGTATTCCAGAGAAGTATGACTGTCAGCAACTACAGTCAATTCTAATTTACTTGCAACGCTACACTAATTTTTTTGTTTTGATTCATTAAAAGATGTTTCCTACACTTTCAATTAGGTTTACAATGACTATATAACACAGTAATAATCCTAAGACCAGAAATAGCTTTTTTTTAATTAGATGAGTTAATTCCTAGTTAATTACAATAGAGGTACAGCAATTTATTGGGAGAGTAGATGATATAAATATATGGAAACATAATGAATATTTTTCTAAACTTCATTAGGTTTTCATACACTCATTTCTGTTTAATTATAACTAAATCACCACTATTTATTACCAAGCTGGAAACATTTTTAAAATAATAGCCTTGTTAATACTGAGTTAAAGTGTAATCCTATTGAAGTTCCTACATAAAAATAAATGAATAACTATGCATAAATTTGTCACCATAAGTACTAAAAGGGCTATTATAATTACTATTTCAACATGAAATGCAGAAATATTTTAGAAACTGCACAGTAAAAATTGGAGGGGGAAGCTAACGCATTTAAAAATGTAATATTACTGCCTCAGTAATTTTTTATATCAATAGTTTGCTCCAGATCATTTTTCACTTAAGCCATTTTATGCTATATTCTAACAGCTCCTACCTGAAGGTTATTTCAAATAAAAATGATGGATGACCAATTTAAAGTACCTGGGTTAAAATATTCATTACTAAAATAAAAAAAAATGCACCATTTCATATTGGGTAGAATGGAGGTTTTTAATTCCATTTATGAGTTCTCCTTTGTTAAGAAAAGTCACTTTCTCAGAAGCATGTGAATAAGAAAATAGTAAATTCATCCATTCTGAATTACTGTTTTGAAGACATAGTATTATTTCTCATCTGATAAATGCACTGTAGTGCAAAAAGCTCATGGCTTGACTCCAAGACTTAAATTTATCTGACAATTTTTATTCTTTAGTCCTTTTTTTAAGTCCACCAAAGTTGACAACTAATCCACACATTTGAATGCAAAGAATATAGTGTGTCTTCACCTCTTTATTTTTTTCCACAATTCTGTTTTTAATTATATCATACACTATATAGAGGTTTTCCCCTTTCTCAACTTCTCCCAGATCCTCTCCACCACCCTACCTGTTGAACTTTATGCTCTCTTCCCTCCTTTTTTTTTGTTATCTTTCAAAACAAAACAAAAAAAAATCACAGGAACAAAAATCAAACCAACAACCAATAAGACAGAAACATGCCAAATCAAAGCAAAATGAAACAAGTAAAAAGCTTATAAACAAACAAATAAAACAAAACAAATGACATTCTTTTTGTGTTGATCATCTACTCCTGGATTTGAGGCCTGCCTGGCATGTTGTTAATATACCCCATAACACTCCATTGCAGAAAACTGCAATGGTATAAATTGAAAATAGCTTCTTGATTGAGTCCTACCCTAAGTAGGATCCTCCCCACAGTCAGTGCTGGGATGCCATCAAGCTTGAACTTGAGCAGATCTTGTGAGTGCTGTCACAGCCTCTGTGAATTCATATGTGCAACAGAGTTCAGAGTTCAGTTGTACCTGGAAAACACTGTTTCCTTGGAGTATTCCATCATTTGTGGCTCTTAAAATTATTCTTTCTCTAGTTCTGCATAGATCTCCAAACTTAATCCTGTACATATTATAAAGTTAAAAATTCAAAACTATCACTTATTTTATTGGTTCTTAATCATTAAAAAATTTACAGAAATTGACACATAATGTTTCAATGTTGGCTGAAATGTCCCAGCAGAAGTCCCCTTCCTTGAGGGCCATCAGGGACCTGTGCATATACCTTTACCTTACTTGAGTTCTGGTGCCTGAAAACTTCTGTTTATCACCTGTATCCTCTTGAGTAGAAAAGCTTTCTTGATCTCATAGCTGGGCGTTATCTTCCTGCTCAGGTTACCTCCTTGGTTTATATTTGTCAGTGAACATGCGGTGGGGGGGATTGATGTCCTAGAACAATTATCTGCTTTCATGAACCTATTTCAAGATGAAAAGAATCCCTTCTTCAGCAATCTTCTTCAGTTTTATGTACTGACCAGTCATTCAGCACTCAGACAGACTCTACCATGTGCATCAAAGCCAGAATGTGGTTTTGTTATTCACTTTTTACACATTCAAGGAAATAAAACACAAGGAAGATGACAAGAATGGCTGGTAGTGAATATCATATTTAAGTACATATCATATACATATAATACCTCAATTCCAAGTCAAAATAATCACAAAATGTAATCTATAGCAAATATAACTTTAATAACATAATAATGTGTCTTTTCATATCTAAAAGTTTCTTTTTGTTAACTTTGAATTTTTATTTTTACAATTTTTATAAAGTGCCTTGTTCCTCTAAATTGTCCTAATTCTTGATTGAATGTCAACAGAATCTTTATTTTTTTGTTTCATTAATTATACTTTATTTACTTTGTATCTCTCCATAAGCCTCTCCCTTCTCCCCTCCCGATCCCACCCTCCCACTCCCTTCTTCAGGCATGCCCCTCCCCAAGTCCACTGATAGGGGAGGTTCTCTTCTCCTTCCTTCTGATCTTAGTCTATAAGATCACATCAGGAGTGGCTGCATTGTCAATCTTTATTCTTTTAAGACTTGAATAACTATTTTCCTGATGTAGAGTTGTTCAGTCACTTAGTGCTATGTAAATATTATTATGATAGCAAAAATTTAAGTGAAAAAGAAACATTTCTACAATCTAATTTTGTGCTCTTTAAAAGTAGTTCTGTATGTATCTTGAGGTATTGGTAAATGAATTTACACAGACCTCCTCTGCAACTATACTGTTTAGATATCTCATGTAGGTATTTTATTTTCCTTCTTTGTGTGTGTGTGTGTGTGTGTGTGTGTGTGTGTGTTCACAGATGTGCTTGCCTTTATATTCTCATATGGAGGTTAGCAATTCTCAACATGTATCTTTAACTGTCTCTTCTACTTTATGATTTGGGACAGCATCTCATACTAGCCAGAGAGAATGGGCATTCAGTGAGCTCTTAACACTCACCTGTCTTGATCTTCTCAGTACTGGAAGAATAAAAACAAGTCACGCTGCCCAGCGTTTGCAGGGATGTTAGGGATTTGAACTCTGGTACTCATCCTTGCACAGGAAGCATTTCAACCACTGAGCTATCCCCCAAACTCCCTTCCTGATAGAGTATTTAAAATGTGAAATTTCCCAAAACATTTTTCTAGATAATTTTCTTCTCATATTTTCTTATTAAGATTCCAAAAATTACCTACTAAACGATAGATTTCACCGAACCATAACACATTTCTTCTATTTTATATATAATTTTTTGGTCTCTTTAAAATATAAATAGACTTCACAAGAATAAGCGAAATGAATCAATTTTGTAAGGAAACAATGGATAGAACTTTTTAGTTAGGAAGTGGAGACTTACAATTCAGATATTTTCTCTCTTACTCTTGTTCAGGGATTTTATTAAAAATTATTTGGCCTCTTTAATTTCTTTCTTTAGAGTGAAGACAACAGGACCTGTGTCAAAAGACTATTGTGGGCATTACCAATATACCCCCAGAAAACAATGCAAGCAAGGTGTGGTAACTGACAGTGAAGCTGATGATTATTTTTGTCATTCTGAGTGGTTTTCAGATATTATAGCCACAGCATCACCTCTTTTGATGACAAAAGAAGTAAAAATTATAAGCTAAGAATCCTAAGACTAGATATTACATATCACATTTGAGTAATCAAATGTGTACTTTTGATACTGATATATTTTTAAGGGCATAGAAAATTTGCAAAATTAATGCACATAGCACCATGAGACATATTTCGTCTTCATTCACAATATGTGTTTTCCACCTTTCCCTCATGGTTCTTTCTGTCATTGTAAATGTCTTTTTAGAAAAATAATTGTTTATATTTTTGTATATACATGTATTCTATAATATTAAACATAATATTTATATTAAATAGTTTATCAATACTTGTCGCGACCACCTTGACCAGCAAGGAAGGCACAGCACACAAACTCTTCTCCAAGTAGTTTATACAGGAGGATTGAGCAATCTTCTTCCTCCAGGAGAGCCCTCCCCAGTAATAAGTACCCTGGAGCCAACCAATCCCAGGAAGCCACTTGGGAAGTGCGGATAGGTAGACGGCAGATCATCAGACACCACAGCCAATAAGAAGTTGTTTATCACGAGAGCACTTGCTGTCAGGATGGCGGAAGGCAGAAACCGGCACCATCTTTAGGGTGCGGCACAAGCAGCTCTTCACAGTTCCCCCTTTTTGTTTTAGAATGAAACAGGCGAGAGTAGAGGTCTAATCTCCAGCAACCAACCCAGGACCTTGTACAGACTCTGCATCAAGCCTCTCAGCCCAAACCGAGCCCAACCCGTCCAGTACCATTTTTTCGGAGGCGGGAGGTAGAGAGGGAATTGATTGGGGAAGGGTGGTACAAACCCGCATGCTATCAGACATGCTCTCCATGAGATCACTATCAGCAGTCAGTGAACCTCACGTGCAGTGCTCAGCCATGCAGCCTGAACGTGACGCTTTAAAATTTCATGGCGGCAAGCCATGCTTGAGGGCATTGTCCAGCTTCAATTGCTGTGAATGCTTGAATAATCATGGCCTTGACTCTATTGTGTGTAACCCTCATCCGACACAAAACCCACAGGCCCACCAGGGAGGCCAGCACCAGAAGGCACGCTACCGCCCCAATGCCTGCCCACTCCTTGAGATGATTCATTGCAGAGAGGATCCACGATGTCCATCCTGTAGCCAACGAAAGATCGACTCTAGGGGAATTCACATGGACTATAGCCAGTCTCATTAATCTGGGTAGATATATAAGGGGAAAAAGTAAAGTAACCTTTTACAGCCCAGGCAGGTTTAGTGGCCTGGCAACCAGTCCAATGGCGGCAGAGTATCATCCCTCTGGCCTGTACAATGAGGAGCCCAACGTGGTTGCGAGGGGATAGAAGTATTCCCTCGGGGCCGTGAAACAGGCCACCATCCACCAATCTAAGTACCATTAGCGTTCCCAGGCTCAAAAGGATGATCCAGCCAAACAGCTGTTTGATTATAAAAGGAAATACAATCACTACCACTACTTATATTTAACACTACATAAAAACATAAAACTCCCTGTAACTTTACACTAAAATTTGTATTCACTGAACTGAGTTGGTCATCTTTGGGTAAAAAGGCTACCCCCAGTGATCTATTGCTGGCAAAAAAGCGAGGGAAAACTTGCGCATTATGATGAATTGGAAGTGGATTCGAGAACACCGAATGAATCCCCCATCACTGTTCCGTTCTGGCTTGGCTCCAGCAGAGGTTCACACTCATCAGTGCCAGTAATATCTTCATGATGAACTTTTCTAGTCAATCGTTCTGGCACCTGCACAGGGTCCTGGCGGTCCTGTGGAAACACACAAACAGACCCCCTCGTCCACGCTAAGACCGGGTCAGGTCCCTGCCACTCTCCAGTGATGACATCTTTCCATTTTACAAAGCCTCTATTAGCAGGAGAGTGCAATATGTGACGATCAGCAGCAGATTTTCCTTCCACATCCAGAATTAAAAAATTTAAAGTAAATAAGGCAAGTGATAGTCTCTCTCTAGGGGTTTTGCCTTGGCCTATTCTCCCTTTTTGTTTTTGCAGACATTCTTTAAGGGTGCAGTGAGCACCTTCCACTATACCTTGTCCTTGTGGATTATAAGGGAGTCCATGATTAAGATGAATCTCCATTTGTTTACAGAAACTCATAAAACTCTGAGCGGTGTATGCCGGTCCATTATATGTTTTTAGTTGTAGGGGACGACCCCATGCAGCCCATGCTTCCAGACAGTGGGTGATGACATTTCGAGCCTTTTCTCCACTTAAAGGCGTTACATGGATAATGCCAGAGCAGGTATCCACAGACACATGGACATATTTCACTGTTCCAAAATCAGCAATATGTGTCACATCCATGTGTCATAACTTTAAAGGCAATAATCCTCGAGGATTAACCCCAAGACCAGGGGGATGATGATGAATGACACAGTGAGGAAAAGTTATAACAATCTGTCTGGCATCATTTCTGGACAACTTAAACTTTTGCTGTAAGGTCTTTGCATTGACATGAAACTTTTGATGAAACTGAGTAGCCAACTCAATAGCTGAGCCAAGGAAAATATATTCTGCTCTAGTCCAAGAATCCACTGTATTATTACCTGTAGCAAGAGGGCCAGGCAACCCTGTGTGTGCTCTAATATGCTGAATATAAAAACGGTGATTTCTATCAAGAATCAACTTCTGTAATTTTTGTAACACCACAGACACAGAACTGGCCAATTTAATTGGACCTGCCACTTCCAGAACTTTTACAGCATTAACCACATAAGCTGAATCTGATAGCAAATTAAATGGAAAACAACAATATTTAAATACTTCTAAAACAATTTTAAGCTCAACTACTTGTGGAGACCCGGGAGCGAATTGAACAGAAACAGGGTCTTTACCTTCAATCATATAAACCCCAACGCCTGTTTTTGAACCATCGGTAAAAATATTAGGGGCTCCAGGTACAGGCCGACTGTAGGTGATCCTTGGAAATATAACAGGGTGCTCTTTGAAAAATGTCAATAGGGGGTGTTTGGGATAATGACTATCTATAAGTCCTGAAAATGAGCACCTCAAGATGGCCCAATCATCAATGGTGCCATAGAGGGCAGCCAGCTGAGAATTTGTATAAGGGACTACGATCGTGGATGGGACTGAACCAAAAAATTGTAAACATTGGGAGACTCCCAAAAGGGCCATAGCTGCTACCGCAGAAGGATAATGCTCAATAGATTTAGCTGGGGAAATTTTTGGATGGATCCATAGTAATGGTCCCTCTTGCCACAGTACTCCCGATGGTTGATTAAAGGTGGGGAGAACACACAGAACAATTGGTAGATCTTCTCTCCAGCGCTGCAAAAAGGCCTGCTGTAAACAGTTTTCAACCTTTTGTAACGCTGCTCTGGCCTCACTGGTGAGCTGTCTGGGTGAATCCAGGGCAGAGTCTCCAGCCAAAATGGCATATAAAGGTTTCAACTCATAATTTGACAATCCTAAAAACCTGCGAATCCCATTTATATCTCCTAATAACTTTTGAAAGTCATTCAAACTCTTTAACTGATCTGTCCTTAATACATGTTTTTGAGGTATTACCTGTTCATAATCTATCCTGGCTCCCAAATACTGTATAATTGAGCCCTTTTGTACTTTTTCAGGGGCAATTAGCAAATTTTTGTCTTGCAGCAATTTTACTAACCTGCTATAAGCTTTATCAAGTAGGCTTTCCTCTTTTGCGGCAAGAAGAATATCATCCATATAATGAACACACCGTATGGCCGGGAACTCCTGGCGCAGCGGTTTAATTGCTGCCCAAACGAATAGTTGACACAAAGTAGGGCTGTTTGCCATGCCCTAAGGTAATACTACCCACTCATACCGTTGATCTGGTTCTTCATGATTACAGGAAGGAACAGTAAAGGCAAATCTTTCACTATTCTTTGAATTAAGAGGAATTGAGAAGAAACAGTCTTTAATATCAATAACTATGATGGGCCAGGAGGACGGCAAAGCCAACAACAAAGGCAGGCCTCTCTGAACTGGACCCATAATTTGCATTTGTTGATTAATAGCTCTGAGATTGTGTAAAGGCAGCAGAAACCCCATAAGTACGGACTGATTCTGCCAGGGTCTTAATCACCTTAAAATCCAGAGGCTCATGGACCCTATTTCCTTGTGGATCCTGGAACACAGGGCAGGCCAGTGTTAATTCAGCATGTACCTGGGCCAAACTTCCGGACAGTTGGTTCTCTATGCCTCCCTCCAGTGGAATATACGGCGGGGGGCCGAGGGAGTGCTGATTTGATCCTCCTGCCCCTTTTCCGGGGTTTTTTTCTTTCTCTTTTCTTTAACCTTTGTTTTTTTCCAGTCTCGCTATAAGCTCCTCAATTTCCTTTTCGATATCTTCCGTCCCAGGCTCACTATCTGAACTAGAAGTTGAACCAGGGCTCTCAATCTCGGAGGATTTCTCTGACTTAGTTGACCTCTCCTCCTTCAATTGATCTAATGCTGCTTGCCCTTCCTTTATCGCTTGGAAACACCTCTGATCTTCCAGGCAACTTCGGACAAGTTGCCACACAGGTATCACCCCAGGCCTCAAAGTTCCTTTTGTCTTTGCTAGATCTAACTCTTGTCCTAACTTCTCCCAACAAGAGATCGTAAGATCCCCCGACACCGCAAACCATGGGGCAGCCGTGTCACAGGCCTCTAAGAATCCCTCTAAGGTAGGTACCTTTAGCTTGAACTTCTTAGATAGAAGCAGCTCCTGTAGAGCTAGAAAAATTGGGTGCGAATGAGAAGCGCCCATGTCGCTACTTCGCAAGCTTATACTTTCGGTTCGCTGATCCGCGAACTTGTTTTCGCTCTGTCTTTGTCTACAGACAAGAGCAGCTAGCCACAACTACCGCGGACTTTATCGTCCCAGCTTACCTTCGGAACTTACCAGTGCACTGCCCTGACTACAAGGAGTTCTGAGCCCTTGAAGAAGAAGGAGGAGTCCCCATACGGGCCACCACTCTACCAGCAAGGAAGGCACAGCACACGAACTCTTGTCCAAGTAGTTTATTCAGGAAGTTTGAGCAATCTTCTTCCTCCAGGAGAGCCCTCCCCAGTAATAAGTACCCTGGAGCCAACCAATCCGAGGAAGCCATGTGGGAAGTGCGGATAGGTAGACGGCAGATCATCAGACACACCACAGCCAATAAGAAGTTGTTTATCACGAGAGCACTTGCCGTGGGGATGGCAGAAGGCTGAAACCGGCGCCATCTTTAGGGCGCGGCACACACAGCTCTCCACAAATACTTCTTTAGTGTATTACATGCATAATAAATTTCTAAACATTGAAATGTCTCATATCTTTATAGAAGCTTTTATTTTTGAGTTTATAATATAATTACATAATTTCTCCCTCAAAACTGGCCCAATGTTTCTCCTTCAAAACTGCTCCTTGTTCTCTTTTTTATATAATTTTTATTTTTTTAATATTAATCACAGGTTATTTACTTTGTATCCCAGCAGTAGCCCCCTCTTTCATTCCCTCCCAATCCTATCCACTCTCATCTTCTCCCTGCCCCTTTCCAAGTCCACTGATAGGGGAGGTCCTCCTCCCCTTCCATCTGACCCTAGCTTATCAGGTATCTTCAGGACTGCTTCCTCTATGGCCTAGCAAGGATGCTTTTCTGTTGGGTGGGAACAGGAAGGAGGTCAAAGAGCCAGCCATTGAGTTCATGTCAGAAATAGTCCCTGTTTCCCTTACTAGGGTACCAATTGGATACTGAGCTACCATGGGCTACATCTGAGCAGGGGTTGTTCTCTTTCAGTTTCATGGCCTCTTTTTCCAATAATCTTTGTTACTTGCATAAATGTATATACTCACATAATACTAAATATAGTTTTCTCATCCTGTGTAATGCTAATATGTTTTCAGGATTGAACAACTAATACTGGATAATGAATCGGTACTCTTTTTCCTGAGAAAGACTAGTTCTCCCACTCTCAGGATATCGTAATTACCCACAGTTCTTTCTGTAAGATTCTGGCCTGATACTCTTTTCCGTATCCACTTTGGCACATCTATTATTATTGTTAGTGTTTGGTTCATGTTTAGGGAGTCAGGAGACTACACAAGTGTAACACCTGACATTACAAGGAGATACAATCTTATACAAAACTTTCTGATTTTATGGTTCCTACAGTCTTTTCAATTTTGTGTTTAATGTATAAATTATGATTATGATATACTATCCTAAGAAGCTGTAACATAATATCCTTTGGTTCAGATTATTTGTTAACCTAACCACAAATGCAATGATCAAAACTACCTTGCTTACCAATAATATGACCATATTCTATCCTATAATCCATTTCCAGGTTTTAGCCATTGTCACAATGAATTCTGTAGTCGTTATTTTATCTGCATTATTATGTACTATAATCTTTCTTTGTATTTTTAGCTTCATTAGGGAGACATGAAAAACTGAAAACTAATAGCATGAAAACATGCTATTTGGCAAAATACTATGCAATTTGATTTTTGATGTTTGCCTATGATCTGACTCATGTTATCCCATTTTGCAAAAGCATCAAGGAAATGTTGCTTTTGAGTTGTTTATTTTTTTGTTGTTGTTGTTGTGAGATAATACTGATAGTTTTCTCTTTTTGTTTAGTATATTAACTTTGATTACTAGGACAAATTTCTCTGCTATTTTAATTAATTCAATTTACATTTCATTCATAGGCCCCTTCCTCCTCTTCTCCCAGTCCAACAATCCCTCTCATTCCTCGGAATAGGAGAACCCCTCTACCCAGACAACCCAGCTCATCTAGTCATATGAAGACTGGGTTTGCCTTTCTCCTCTGTGTCCTTGTAGGGATGTCCCATCAGGCTGAAGAGATCAGCGGGCAGCAATATAATCTGTGTCACAGATATCTCCCATTCCCCTAACTATGGGTAAACATGAAGACTAAGGTGTTTATTAGACTTATCTTCTTGGGGTCTGTGCATTGTAGTAGGCCTATCCTGAACTATATGACTAAAATCAGCTTTATGTTAGTTTATACCACGTATGTCTTTCTGGGTCCGTGTTACCTCACTTAGGATGATCTTTTATATTTCTATCCATTTTCTGCAAATTTCATGATTTCCTTGTTTTTAGTGAGTGAGTAATATGCTCTGTTGTAAGTATTCCACAGTTTCATTAACCATTTTTTGGTTGAGGTACAACTAGGTTGTTTTCAGTTTCTGACTATTACAAATAAAGCTTCTATGAGCATTCTTTAACAAATGCCCTTGTTGTATGGTGGAGTATCTTTCAGGTGTATGCCCAGGAGTGCTAACTGGGTCTTGAGGTATGGCTTTTCCCAGTTTTCTGAAAAAGCACCAGAATGATATGCAGAGTGGTTGTATAAGTTTGCACTTCATCCAGCAAACTGCATGGTACTGGCATAGAAATAGGCTAGCTGAACAACTGAAGTGAATTGAACACCCAGAACTAAAACTACACACATATGCACACCTGATTTTTGACAAGGGAGCCAAATCCATGCAATGGAAAAATGACAGCATCTTCAATAAATGGTGCTGGTCTCACTTGATTTTTACATGTAGAAAAATGCAAATAGGTCTATATTTATATTCATGCACAAAACTCAAGTGTATCAAAGACCTCAACATAAAACCATATATACTAAATCTGCTACAGGAGAAAGTGGGTAAGAGCCTTGAACTCATTTTCACAGAAGACAAGTTTCTGAACAGAACACCACCAACTCAGGCTCTAAGATCTACAATTACTAAATGGGACCTCTTAAAACTGAAAAGCTTTTGTAAAGCAAAGCACATTATCAATTGAAATGAACAGCAGTCTACAGATTGGGAAAAGATCTTCATTAATCCTACATCTGACAAAGGGCTAATACCCAGAATATATAAAGAACTCAAAAAATTAAACACCAACAAACCAAATGATCCAATTAAAAATGATATATAGATCTAAACAGAGAATTCTCAAGAGAAGAATCTCGAATTTTAGAGACGCACTTGAAGATATGCTCAACATCCTTAGTCATCAGGGAACTGCAAAGAAAAAAGATTTTGAGATTCCATCTTACACCTGTAAGAATGGTTGCTATCAAAACTCATGTGACAACACATGCTGACAAGGATGTGGAGAAAGGAAAACAGTCCTCCATAATCTGCTATTTTTGATTAACTCTACAGTTAACAATTTTCCTTTCTTTATTTGAAAAATATTTCTTAGTTACCATTTGATATTTTTATTCCTTATCATATTTTTCTTGATAATGTTGACATCCATTGACCCTTGACTAGAGAAATTGTTCTATTAATTGCCAAATTCTGATTTTGCTTTATTGTTTTTTATTTTCTGTACCTTCATAAAAAAGCCTAAAGAAGCTAAGCAAGAAGGAGGACCCTGGGTAAGATGCTCAATCTTCATTAAGAAAGGCAAATGGGATAGACATGAGAAAAATGTGAAAATAAGTAATAAGACAGGAGTCTACCACAGAGGGTCCCTGGAAGACTCTATTCAACAGGGTATTGTGAGAGATGCTGAGACTCATAACCAAACTTTGGGCAGAGTGCAGGGAATCTAATGAAAGAAGGGGGAGATGAAAAGACCTGGTAGGGTCTGGAGTTCCACAAGGAGAAAAACAGAACCAAAAAATCTGGGCCTTGCGGTCTTTTCTGACTGATACTCCAACCAAGGACCATTCATGGAGATAAACTTGACCCCATGTGCAGAGATAGCCCTTGGCAGCTCTGTCTCTAAACAGACTCCCAAATAAGGGGAGCAGAGGCTGTCAGACATGAACTCAGTTGTTAGCTCTTTGATCACCTCCCCATGAGGGGGGAGCAGCCACAGAGCAAGACTATGAAAGACATTCCTAATGAGAACTGATAGGCTAGGATCAGTGGACTGGGGAAGGGGTATGGGAGGAGATGAGGGAGGGAGTGAGGGAGGGATGGAGAGGGAACAATAGTGGGGCTAAACCTGGGATACAAAGTGAATAAATTGTTATAAATAAAAAATTAAAAAATAAGAATAAGATTGCCAAGCAGCTGACTGAGATTTCAGTTGGGAGGTAAAATAAATAACTTTACTGTCAAATGGGTAAGAAGATTAAAGTAGCCTACTGGAGATAGATAATTCATGTAGAAGCACAAGATACATCGGAATGTGTTACTGAAAACATTTAAACTATCTCAAGTGTTGAAATGCACATCAAAAATACTTTGTGATTTTTTCTAATACCTGTCAGAATGTCTGACATCAACAAGTGACAGCTCATCTTTGCCTGAATTTCAAGTAAGAATTTCAAGTAAGTACTCCCACTGCTGGTGGGAGTACAAATTTGTACAGCCTCTATGGAAATCAGTGTGGCAGTTATTCTAGAATATGGAAATCAAGAAAAAGAATTCAAGAAAGTAGATATTAGAAAAACAAATAACCCAATCTGTGGTACAGATCTAAAGAAAATTCTTCCTTAAGATCCAGCTGTACTACTCTTGTGCATATGCCCAAAGGATACTTCATCCTACCAAAAGAAACTTGTTCTGCCATGTTCATTGATTTTCTATTCATAAAAGCCACAAACTGCAAGCAATCAAGCATCCCTCAACATAAGAATAGATAATGAAAATGTGGTACATTTACACAATGGAATATTACTCAGCCATTTGGAAAACAAAACATGATATCCTGAGAATTGCTGGCAAAGGGCTGGAACTAGATAAATCATTCTAAGTGAAGCATGCCAGACTAAAAAAAAGGCAAATATGGCATTTATTTGTTTATATTGGATATTAGCTATTAAGGCAATGATACCAAGCTACAATTCAAAAAACCATTAAGGTTAGGTCTAGAGTAAGGAAATAGAAGGTACAGAAAGATCTTATTAGAAAATTCAAATAGCAGAGATATTTATGGATGGAGGAGGTAGTCTGGAATAGTAGATCAAGTAGGTACAGGAAGGGGACAGTGGTTAGTAGGAACGAACATGAAAGGAGACATAATAATTTAAGACTAATTTAATTTATTTCTTGAAGTGTTGCTCATTTATTTGAATATACTCTATTTTGAACTCTAACCCGCTATCAGATTTGTAGTTGGTCAAAATATTTTTTCACTATGTAGCCTCCTGCTTTGTCTGAATGACAATGTCCTTTGCCTTACAAAAGCTCATCAGTTTTATGAGTTCACAATTATTAATTGTTGGTCTTAGTGATGCACTAATGATGTTCTAATCAGAAAGTTTTATTCTGTGCCTAATTATGTGCCTAATTATGATAATTTATCCTGTGTCTAATTTCCACTTATAAGTGAATATATACCATGTGTGTCTTTCTGCTTCTGAGATACCTCACTCAGGATAATCTTTTCTAGATCTCACAATTTGCCTTCAAATTTCATTATTTTTCTTGTTTTTAATCGTAATTTCCATCAAAATACCCACACAATTCTTTACAGACCTTGAAAATGCAATTCTCAACTTCATATGGAGAAACTGATCAAGAGAGAGGACCCTGAGTAAAATGCTCAATCCCCATCCTGAAAGGCTAAGAGAATGGACATCAGAAGAAGAAGAAAACAGGAAACAACCTAGAAACCTGCCACAGAGGGCCTCAGAAAGGCTCTTCCCTGCAGACTATCAAAGCAGATGCTGAGACTTATGGGCAACATTTGGGCAGAGTGCATGGAATCTTATGTAAGAAGTGGGAAATAGTAAGATCTGGAGAGGACAGGAACCCCACAAGGAGAGCAACAGAACCAGAAAATTTGAACACAGGGGTCTTCCCAGAGACTCATACTCCAACCAAGTACCAGGCATGGAGATAACCTAGAACCCCTGCACAGATGGACCCCATGGCAGTTTAGTGTCCAAGAGGGTTACATAGTAATGGGAAGAGGGATTGCCTCTGACATAATCTGATTGGCCTGCTCTTTGATCACCTCCCCCTGAGGGGGGAGCAACCTTACCAGGCCACAGAAGATGACAATGCAGCCACTCCTGATGTGATTTGATAGACTAAGATCAGAAGGAAAGAGAGGAAGACCTCCCTTATCAGTGGACTTGGGGAGGGGCATGAATGAAGAAGGGGGAGGGGAGGACGGGACCTGGAGGGGAGGAAGGAGGGGCTAATGGGGGGATACAAAGTGAATAAAGTGTAATTAATAAAATAAAATTAAATTAATTAAAAAAAGAAAAACAACAACAACAACAAAAGAGCAGAATTGCCAAAACAATCCTGTACTACAACAGACCATCTTGAGGTATCCTTATCCCTGATCTCAAGCTGTACTACAAAGTAATAGTAATAAATACTGCATGGTACTGGCATGGAAACAGAATGGTGAATCAATGGAATTGAATATAAGACCCAGAAATAAACCCACACACTTATGAATACTTGATTTTTGCAAAGAAACCAAAACAATACAATGTTAAAAAAGACAGCATCTTCAACAAATGATGCTCTTCTAACTAGATGTTTACATGTAGAAAAATACAAATAGATCCATATTTATCATCCTGTACAAAAGTAAAGGCCAAGAGGATCAAATACCTCAACATCAAACTAGACACACTAAACCTGTTAGAATAAAAAGTGAGGAAGACCTTGAACTCATTGGCTCAGGAGACAACTTCCTGAACAGAACATCAACAGCACAGACTTTAAGATCAACAATCAATTAATGGGACCTCATGATATTGAAAATCTTCTGTAAAGCAAAGGACACTGTCATCAGAACAAAACAACAGTCTACAGACTGGGAAAGTATCATCACCAACCCTATATATGACAAAGGGGTAATATCCAGAATATATAAAGAACTCAAAAGTTAAACAGCAAAAAAATCAAGTAACCCAACTAAAAAATGTGGTACAGAACTAAACAGAGAATTCTCTGTAGACGAATATAGAATGGTAGAGAAACACTTAAAGAGATGCTCGACATTCTTACTCATCAGGGAAATGCAAATCAAAACGACCTTGAGATTTCACCTTACACCCATCAGAATGGCCAAGATCGAAAACTCAAGTGACAACACATGCTTGGAGAGGATGTGGAGAAAGAGGAACCCTTCTCTATTGCTGGTAGAAATGTTAACTTCTACAACCACTTTGGAATTCAATCTGATGCTTTCTCAGACAATTAGGAATAGTGCTTCCTCAAGAACCAGCTATAGCTCTCCTAGGCATATATTCAAACCATGCTCAAGTGTACAATAAGGACATTTGCTCAAACATGTTCATAGCAACTTTGTTTGTTATAGGCAGACTCTGGAAACAACCCAGGTGCCTTTTAACTGAGGAATGAATACAGAAATTGTGGTATATTTACACAATGGCATATTGCTCAGCAATTATTGAGAACTTTTGCATTTAGATTTATAAGGAAAATCGGTCTCTAATTTTCTTTTATATGTTGAATCTTTATATGTTTTTGAGTATTGTGGCAAGCATGGCCTCACAAAATGAACTTGGCAATGTTCCTTCTGTTTTTTTTTTTTTTTTTTTTTGTATAATTTTTTTTTTTTTTTTTTTTTTTTTTTTTTTTTTTTTTTTTTTTGTATAATTTGAAGAATATTGGCATTATTCTTATTCCAAAGTCTGATAGTATTCTATGGAAAACAATCTGCCACTGGAATTTTTTGTTTAGACTATAAATGACTGTTTCTATTTTATTAGGAGAGATAGGTCTATTTAAATTACTTATCTGATCTTGATTTAACTTTTTAAGTGGTATTGATCAGAAAAAGTTATCTATTTCTTTAAGATTTTACAATTTGATTGTGTAGGGTTTTTTTGAAGGTTGAGTAACTTTAATATTAAACACTGAGGATCATGTACATTTTAATTTTTAACACCCTCCTGGATGATAATAATACAGTAGGCTCGCTCCTCTGCTTCAAAATCCCATAAATATAAACTGGAGTTGAGAAGATAAATTAGTCAAAGGGATGACAGTACTCCATTTCCAAACAACCTATACTGCATTGGTGCCAGTCTGCTCTTATCTGTGGCTTCTTGCAGAACTGCACATGGACGATGCCCTTGCAGAACCCTTGCCTGTAACACATGACCTAACAGGGAAGGCATTCATCACACCATAGCTGCTTCCCCCAAGTGTCTGCTTTTATTTATTTTTTCTCTTTTTATTTAATTATTTTTCTTTTTATTAATTACAGTTTATTCACTTTGTATACCCCCTGTACCTTCCTCCCTCCTCCCCTCCCAATCCCACACTCCCTCTTCCCTACCATGTCCCTCTTCCAGCCCACTAATAAGGGAGGTCCTTCTCCCCTTCTCTCTGATCCTAGTCTATCAGGTCTCATCAGGACTGGCTGCATTATATTCCTCTGTGGCCTGGTAAGGCTGCTTCCCCCTCAGGGGGGAGGTGATCAAAGAGGAGGCCAATCAGTTCATGTCAGAGACAATCCCTGACCCCATTACTAAGAAGGCCACATGGATACTGAACTGCCATAGGCTACCTCTGTGCAGGGGTTCCAGGCCATCTCCATGAGTGGTCCTTGGCTGGAGTATCAGTCTCAGTAAAGACCCTTGTGCCCAAATTTTTTGGATCTGTTGCTGTCCTTGTGGATCTCCTGTCTTCTCCATGTCTTACTATCTCCCACTTCTTTCATAAGATTCCCTGCACTGTGCCCAATGTTTGGCTATGATCTCAGCATCTGCTTCAATACCCTGCAGGGTAGAGCCTTTCAGAGGCCCTCTGTGGTAGACTCCTGTCCTGTTCCCTTTTTTCTCCCTCCTCCGATGTCTATCCTTTTTGCCGTTCTGAATGGGGATTGAGCATCTTAGCCATAGTCGTCCTTCCTGATTAGCTTCCTTAGGTGTACAGATTTTAGTAAATATCTGTATTTTTCTCTAGATTTCCTCGATATCTGTTGTTTGGTCCTCCTTTTTTTCTAGTTTTGTTAATTTAGATCTTTTTTTTCTCTGCATTTTAGTGCATTTGGTAAGGGCTTATGAATTTTTTTCAACCTACTCTTGGTTTTCTTGATTCTTGGTCTTATTTTGGCATAGCTATTATTATTGTTGTTTGATTTCAACTTTGAGGTTTATTATTTATTGCTGTCTACTCCTTTTGGGTATAGTTTCTTCTCTTTGTTCTAGAAGCTTCAAGTGTGCTGTTAAGCTACTTATATTATATTTCTCTGGGTTTATTATATGGGCACTTAAAACTATAAACTTGCCTCATAGCACAGCAAAGATTGGGCACACTGTGTTTTTATTTTTATTCAACTCTATGAGGGCTTCAGTTCTTTTGTTTTATTTCTGTCTTTACCCATTTTTTCACTTAGTAGAGACTTGTTCAGTTTTCATGAGTTTGTAAGCTTTCTGTTGTTTCCACTTTTGTGGATATTCTTCTTTAATCCTCTGTAATCAATGGGGTGTTATTTCAATTTTCCTGTATTTTTGATACGTTTTGTGTTTGATTAACTGAATAATTTTGGAGAAAGTCTTATGCTGCTTAAAAAAATAAAGTCTTTTTTGTTTGGGTGAAATGGTCTATAACTATATGTTAGGTCCATTTGTTTTATGACTTCAGTTATCTCCCACATTTCTCTGTTTTGTTTTTGTCTGCATGACATTCTATTCAAGAGAGTGAGATACTGAAATCTCTCAGTATCAGTGTATGAGTGCCCTTATAATATTTTAGCAGTTGTGTTTCTTCTTTTGTCTTTGCTTTACTGAGACTATTTAGTTACTGTGTTTTGTTTAATGTAGTTAACTATTTAGGTTGGAGTTTACCTTCTACCACATTCTGTAAGGCTAGATTTGTATTTAGATAATGCTTAAATTTGAATTTTTAATGGAGTGTCTTTTTAGTACATCTATTATAATTGAATATTTTGCTAGATATAGTAACCTGGGCTGATATACGTGGTCTCTTAGTGTCTAAGAACTGTTTTTTAGAGAAATCAGGTGAGATGGTGATAGGTATGTTTTGTATGTTACTTGATCTTTGTTCTTAAAGATTTTATTGTTCTTCCATGTTCTGTATGTTTAATGTTTTGATTTTTATGAGCTTAAATGACCTTTTTTTTTTAGTCCAGTCTGTTTGATGTTCTGTATGCTTCTGTGCTATTAGAAAATTTTTTATATAATTTTTAAAAAAATATTTTCTATGTTTCTTTTTCCCTTATGTATGTCTATTATTCTTAGAAATTGTTTATTCACAAAATGAAAGCCTACAGACTAGGAAAGGATGTTTACCAGGCCTACATCTGACAGAGGGCTGATATCCAGAATATATTAAGAACTAGAGAAGTTAAAAAGCAGCAAATCAAGCAATCCTATTAAAAATGGGGTACACAGCTAAACAGAGAATTCTCAGTAGAGGAATACAGATTGGCAGAGAAACACTTAAAGAATTGCTCAACATCCTTAGCCATCAGAGAGATGCAAATCAAAATGACCCTGAGATTTCACCTGACACCCACCAGAATGGCTAAGATCAAAAACTCAAGTGACAACACTTGCTGGAGAGGTTGTGGAGAAAGGCAAACTCTCCTCCATTGCTGGTGGGAATGCAAACTTGTACAACCACTTTGGAAATCAATCTGGTGCTTTCTCAGATAATTAAGAATAGTGCTTCCCTTGAGTTTTTGATCTTAGCCATTCTGATGGTTGTAAGGTGAAATCTTAGGGTCGTTTTGATTTGCATTTCCCTGATCGCTAATGAGGTTGAGCATTTCTTTAAGTGTTTCTCTGCCATTCGATATTCCTCTGTAGAGAATTCTCTGTTTAGCTCTGTACCCCATTTTCTTAATTGGATTACTTGATTTTTTGAAGTTTAACTTCTTTAGTTATATATATATACTGGATACCTGCCCTCTGTCATATAGAGGGTTGGTGAAGATCCTTTCCCAATCTGTAGGCTGTTGTTTTGTTCTGACGACAGTGTCCTTTGCTTTACAGAAGCTTTTCAGGTTCAACAGGTCCCATTTATTGATTGTTGTTCTTAGAGCTTGTGGTGTTGGTGTTCTGTTCAGGAAGTTGTCTCCTGTGCCAATGAGTTTAAGGCTCTTCCCTACTTTTTCTTCTAAGCAGTTTAGTGTGTCTGGATTTATGTTGAGGTCTTTGATCCACGTGGACCTTAGCTTTGTGCAGGGTGATATGCATAGATCTATTTGTATCTTTCTACATGTAGACATCCAGCCAGACCAGCACCATCTGTTGATGCTGAGACTTATGGGCAACCTTTGGGCAGAGTGCAGGGAATATTAGGAAAGATATGGGAAACAGTAAGATCTGGAGAGGACAGGAACTCCACAAGGAGAGCAATAGAACCAAAAAATCTGAGCACAGGGGTCTTTCCTGAGACTGATACTCCAACCAAGAACTATGCATGGAGATAACCTATGACCCCTGCACAGATGTAGCCCATGGCAGTTCAGTATCCAAGTGGGTTCCATCGTAACATGAACAGGGACTGTCTCTGACATGAACTGATTGGCTTGCTCTTCAATTACCTCCCCCTGAGGGGGAAGCAGCATTACCAGGCCACAGAGAAAGACAATGCAGCCACTCCTGATGAGACCTCATTGACTAGGATCAGAAGGAAGGAAAAGAAGACCTCCACTATCAGTGGACTTGGGAAGAGGCATTCAAGCAGAGGGTGGAGGAATGGAGGGATTGAGACAGGAAGAGGGAGGGAACCACTGGGGGCATACAAAGTGAATAAAGTGTAATTAATAAAGAGAAAATAAATAAAAAAATAAAAACTCTGAGAAAAGGAATTCCAAAAAAAAAAAAAAAAGAATAGTGCTTCCTCAAGATTCATCTATACCACTCGTAGGCATATATCTAAAAGAGGCTCAAGTACAAAACAAGGACATTTGCTCAACCATGTTGTAGCAGCTTTATTCATAATAGCCAGAACCTGGAAACAACCCAGATGTCCCTAAGTTGAGGAATGGATACAGAAATTGTGGTACCTTTACACAATGGAATACTACTTAGTAATTAAAAATGAGAAAATCATGAAATTTGCAAGCAAATGGTGGGACCTAGAAATGATCATCCTGAGTGAGATATCCCAAAAGCAGAAAGACACACATGGTATATACTCAGTTATATAGACCTATAAGATAGGATAAATATACTGAAATCTATCCACCTAAAGAAGATAAACAAGAAAGAGGACCCACAGTACCATGATCAATCCTCACTTAGAAAGACAAATGGGATGGACATTGGATTTAAGAGCAAACAAGTAACAGGACAGGAGCTTACCACAGAGGGCCTCTGAAAGACTCTTCCTAGCAGTGTATCAAAACATATATTAAGACTCATAATCAAACACCTGGCAGAATGAAGGGAACCAAAAAAAAAAGGAGGGGCGAGGTAATATGACCTGGAGAGGACAGGAATTCCACGAGGACCAAATATATCAGGGCACAGGGGTCTTTAATGAGACTGTTTCTCCAAACAAGGACCATGTGTGGATGCAACCTAGAGCCCCTGCTCAGATGTAGCCCTTGGTAGCTCAGTATCCAAGTGGGTACCCTAATGGGGGGAACAGGGACTGTTTCTGACATGAACTCAATGGCAGGCACTTTGACCTCTCCCCCCCCGGGGGAGGAGAAGCCTTGCTAGGCCACAGAGGAGGACTTTGCAGCCAGTCCTGAAGACACCTGATAAACCAGTATCAGATAGAAGTGGAGGAGGTTCTGCCTTATCAGTGGACTTGGAAAGGGGCAGGGAGAAGACAAGGGTGGGAGGTTGCAATTGGGAGGGAAAGAGGGAGTGGGATACAGCAGGTATACAAAGTTAACAAACTGTAACTAATATTTAAAAATATAAATAAATAAATAAATAAATAAATAAACCACAAAAAAAAGAAATTGTTTTTTCATAGTTTCTCAGATTTAGTGGATTTTTTTTTTTTTTTTGTGTAGTGTGTAGTGGTAATCAGGATTTTTAGATATAACATATATAGATTTAAATATTTTCTATTTAAATAGTTTCTATTTTCTAGGGCACCTGAAGACAAAGATAAGACTCAGTAAATTGATAATTTGCATTCAACTGCTTATAGTTCTTTTTCACTCAAACTTTTTATGTGAAATACAACAATTCAAAAAAAAAAAGATGACAAGAAGAAGAAGAGAAGGTACAGTGAGTATAGTGAGATATTTTGCAGTTTACTGATACCCTATTTTTTGCTCTTCAACAGTCTGAAAATTTTGATAGTTTGTCTTCTCAAAGGTAAACTCATTTGAATAAAATGAACGCTAGGGGAATATTAAATCATTTTCCCTTGTTGTTGTTGTTGTTCCAACATGTTTTACGTTTGCAAAACTCTTTCCTTTTGATTGATTTCTAGGAAGACTTTAATTTCTTTCTTTATTTCTTCCCTGACCCAGCTGTCATTTAGTAGCAAGTTGTTCAGTTTCCATGTGTGTGTAGGCTTTTTGCTATTTCTGTTGTTATTGAGGTCCAGCTTTATTCCATGGTGATCAGACAGGATAAAAGGGATTA
>REGO01000435.1:1227095-1270280 GCA_010120015.1 Rhombomys opimus | reverse complement strand
AGTGAGGGGAACAAGGACTATTTCTAACAGGAACTCAATGAAGATACCTGATAAAACAGGATCAGATGAATGGGGGGGGAGGTCCCCCCCTATCAGTGGACTTAGAAAGGGGCACAGTGGTCATGAGGGAGGGAGGGAGGGAATGGGAGGGAATGAGGGTTCGGGGCACGGCTGGGATACAGAGTTAATAAAATGTAACTGATAAAAATAAAATTAAAAAAAAAAAAACAAGTTGTCCAAACCATAAAAAAAGAACAAGTTATTTATATAAGTATTTGTTGAACTGCTGTGTGCTAATGTTTCATGAATAGACTCTCCCCATAATATCTGTGAAAAAGTCTTTTAGCTGTACTTCTTCTAATGTTATCCTTAGGTCTACAAATGAAATATCCCATAATTTGTATTTAAAACATTTTTGTGTATTTCTTTGTAGAATGCTGCCGTATAATTTTCTCAATAAAATTAAACACATTTCCCTGACTCTATTTCTGGTTAGCTTGCTGAATTTGTCCAGCATGTTCACCAACATGAATAACCTTTTTTATCAGAACCTCCAAAGAGAGAAGAATGTTCATCTGACAGCTGAAGAAGGTAAAAAAGACTTTGATAGGTTAGTTTCTCTTACTCTTCAGTTCTCATAGATATTGCGCGTACAGGGCCTTTTTTTTTTTATTTTTCAGGTATGAGTTCAGTTTTCTTTCTGTGGATATTCCATAGAGAAAAAATATTCTCCAAACTACAGATAGGTAAAATATTTGGATTAATAATGTAGGATTAATAAGCACTACAATTAAATTTAGCATTTTCTTTTTCAATTAAATATATTTTTTTACATCTACACAAAACAGTCTTGTTTTTATAAGCATAGCAAGAGAGATTCCAAAATCTTATCCCAATGATTTGCAATTTTAAGGTCTCAACATAAAATTATATAATTACCATTACTGCAGAGAGAAGGAATACCATGGTTTGTTGTTGGTTTTTGTTATGAATTTAGTTACAATTTCATTTTCTACAAGCTATGCGTGACTGCTACTGGATATCTGAAATGAGCAAAATATGAACCGAGAAATTCTGCAACTATAACACTATATCACAAACAATAATTAATAAACAGAAAAATCTTTGTCTTGCAGAAGCTTTTCATTTTCATGACTTCCCATATATTAATTGCTGATCTTAGTGCCTGAGCCTTTGGTGTTCTGTTCAGAAAGTTGTCTTTTATAGCAAAGTGTTCAAGGCTATTTAACATTCTCTATTCTGTTAGATTTACTGTATCCAGTTTTTAGTGGAGGTCCTTAACACACTTGAACTTTAGTTTTGGGTAGGGTGATAAACAGGGATTTATTTGCAGACCTCCAATTAGATTTGCACATGAACAAACCAAATAACCCAATTGAAAATGGAGTACACCAACCAAGGACCATGCATGGAATGGACCTAGACCCTATGTTTAGAGGAGCCCATAGGCTGCTCAGTTTCCAAGTGTGAACCCTAGTAAGGGGTACAGAGGCTGTCTCTGATACAAATTCATTGGCCAACTCTTTTATCACCTCACGCTGGGGGGAGGGGGTGCAACCTTTCCAGGCCTTGATGAGACTTAATAAGCTAGGGGCAGATAGACAGGGAGAAAGTCCTCCCCTATTAGGGGACCAGGGAAACGGCACAGGCAGATAAGAGGGTGGGTGGTTGGGACTAGGAGGAAATGAGGGAGAGGGCTGCAGCAGGGATACAAATTGAATAAACTGTATCTATCTGGCGCTTTCTCAGACAATTAGGAATAGTGCTTCCTCAAGACCCAGCTATATCACTGCTAGGTATATACCCAAAATTTGCTCAAGTACACAAAAGGGATACTTGCTCAACCATGTTTATAGCAACTTTATTTGTAATATCCAGAACCTGGAAACAACCCAGAGGTCCATCAACGAAGGAATGGATACAGAAATTGTGGTATTTTTACACAATGGAATACTACTCAGCAATCAAAAAGGAGGAAATCATGAAATTTGCAGGCAAATGGTGGGATCTAGAAAAGATCATTCTGAGTGAAATATCCCAGAAGGAGAAAGACAAACACAGTATATACTCGCTTATATAGACCTAAAAAATATGATAAACATAATGAAATCTATACACCTAAAAAAGATAATCAAGAGAGCAGACAAGGGGTAAGATGATCAATCCTCCTTTAGAAAGACAGATGGGATGTGCATTGAACGTATGACAGGAGTCTACTGGAGGCATCCGAAAGACTCTAACTAGCAGTGTTTTCAAAGCAGATACAAAGACTCAAAACCAAACCTTCGGCAGAGTACAGGGAATCATATGAAAGAAGGGGAGTTAATATGGTGGGGAAAGGATAGGAGCTCCACAAGGACCAAATATATCTGGGCACAGGGTCTTTTCTGAGACTGACATTCAACCAAGGACCATGTATGGATATAACCTAGAACCTCTGCTCGGGTAGCTCAGTAACCATTTGGTTTCCCATAGTGAGGGGAACAAGGACTATTTCTAACAGGAACTCAATGGCTGTCTCTTTGACCTCCCCACCCCAAGGGAGGAGCAGTCCTGCTAGGCCACAGAGGAGGATTTTGCTGCCAGTCCTGAAGATACCTGATAAAACAGGATCAGATGAATGGGGAGGAGGTCCCCCCATATCAGTGTACTTGGAAAGGGGCAGGGTGGAGATGACGGAGAGAGGGTGGGATTGGGAGGGAATGAGGGAGTGGGATACAGCTGGGATACAGAGTTAATAAAATGTAACTGATAAGAAAAAATTAAAAAAAATAAAATAAAATTTAAAAAATAAGCAGAAAAATTATGAAATTTTAACTTCGACTAAATGTTGAATTGCGATATTTTAGATATATAGAAAGAAACAAAATAAAATGAATTATTAATTTCTCTTGGATTTTTAGATATATACATTAGAAAATTTAAAAAGCTATATGTAGTTTATGTTTAATTTCTGATGGACAACCTTATGTTACCACAATGGATAAGCTAATATTATTTTCCAAGCTGTGTATAATATCACTAATTGGGAGGTTAGTGAAATGTGTTTATAATCAAAATAATAAAACAAAATGAATGGTAATCAGTGGTACAATGGTTTAATGTTTACTGTTGATTTCCACATTGAAATTTTCATTTGGGGTTTTCCTCACCTGGCACTTTACTACCTGAAATTGCATTTATTCTTCCAACTAATATTCTTAATATAAACAAGAATCTATAATTCTCTAGTTGTTATTTTTGACACTTGAACAATTAAATTAACATGAAGAGTCTTATGTTATAAATAAACATAAGAGGGAAGGCCTATAACCAAGATGTAAATTTAGTTAATTAATAAGAAAAAAAAAAAGAAAACAAAAGTAGGTAAGGAAAAACAAATAAATAAATAAACATAAATGAATATGTTTAGCCCTTCTACAGAACAAGTAGTTAAATAATATTTTTGGAAACATAATAAATTGGACTGTTTATGGTAACAATTAGAGTAAAGATAAAAACTAGGCATGATAACACAGGCCTTTAATGGCCGCACTGTGGAACAATAGCCAGGTGTATCTATGAGTTTGAGGTCAGAATGGTCTACAGAGTACTTTCCAGGACAGCAAGGGCAATAGAAAAAAGAAAAAAAAGAAGTCTTTCTACAAATTAGGCCCATTCTGAAGTTTTTACAATGAAGACTGTAGTAAAAATATGTGGGCAATAGAAACTCAAATATGTTAAAGTAGTCTCTGGCCAAGGGAAGCAAGTAGGGTAATTGCGGATCTTCACCTCTTCCTCTGTTCCTCCAGGTCTAATCCCCCAGTTTCCTCCACACCTCTGCAGCAGAACACATGCAGTAGCCTCTAGCCCACCTAATTTCCCTTTTCCCACACATTTCATTTTCTACCCCTGACCTGCAACAGACATTCTCTGGAACCCACAGGCCACTCTTGTCAGGAAATCATGCAGGCTAAGGCCAGCTCTTCACCTCTGTATCAATTTCTCCAAAACCAATTCCAGACTCTCATCCCTGGCTATATAGCAGACCTGTTGAAGGCTATCCTTTCCATCTTTCACCATCTCCAGTGTATCACACAGATGTTAGCGTTCTAGCCTCCTTTTTCCAACTCATTGCTTTATTCCATTTCCATCTTCTGCCGGAATTCCCTGGAAAGCCAAAAGCCACTCTTACCAGGGCAACACATAGACTATATTCAGATTCTTACCTCTCCCTCTTTTCCTCCATATCCTTTTCCTAAAGCTCATCCCCAGTTCTGCAGCATAACATTGTGTAATCCCTTGTCCACCTCATCTCTAGTGAATCCCACCAATCTTCCCATTATAAAATTCTTTACCTTGACTCTTTTCAAATTCACATCTACCAAACTCCAGCAGGATCTCCCCGTGAACCTACAGGCCACACTGGACAGAGACCAAAGTAGGCTAACTGGCCAACTTCACTGCTACCTTTGCTCCTTCATGTCCAATACCTCAGTCTCATCGCTAGTTCTGTGGAGGGCATCCACATCTTCCGTTATTCCTCTCCACCTTAGTGTAAATCCAGTTGTACCCTCCTTTGCAGCTCTAAGTATGTCCTTCTCCATCTCTACACGTCCTTATTTGTTTAATAATTTATTGGTCTGAAATTCAGGAGGGTCTCTGTGTCTGTCCTAAGTCTAGCCTAAACTCACTCACTCTAGTCCTGCCTGTCCTGGATTCGGGAATTGTTCCCCTTTTCAATTTGTCATTTTCCTTTTGCCTGTCTTTGCTCTCTCTTCCCTCCACCCCAGACCTCATCCCATTATATAGTCAACTTAACCTTCCTGTGAGACATGGTACTAGAATCTCCGTAATCAGGCAAACAACTGTCTCCATAATATCCTAACATAACATAAAAGGATCTTCACCATCCTATATCTGACAGAGGGCTAATATCCAGAACTCAATAAATTAAAAAGCCACAAATCAGGTAATCCAATTATAAAATACAGTACAGAGCTAAACAGAGATATCTCAACAAAAGAATATCGAATGGCAGAGAAACACTTAAAGAAATGTTCAAAGTCCTTACTCACCAGAGAAA
Source organism: Rhombomys opimus (assembly GCA_010120015.1). Taxonomy (NCBI): domain Eukaryota; kingdom Metazoa; phylum Chordata; class Mammalia; order Rodentia; family Muridae; genus Rhombomys; species Rhombomys opimus. The sequence goes on along the minus strand of REGO01000435.1, from coordinate 1,265,194 downwards.
TGCAAATCACAATGACCCTGTGATTTCACCTTATACACAGCAGAATTGCTAAGATCAAAAACTCAAGTGACACTTACTGGCGAAGATGTGGAGAAAAGGGAACCCTCCTTCATTGCTGGTGGGAATGTAAACTTGTACAACCACTCTGGAAATCAATCTGGTGCTTTCTCAGACAATTAGGCATAGTGTTTCTTCAAAATTCAGCTATACCACGCCTAGGCATATTTCCAAAAGAAGCTCAAGTACACAACAAGGACATTTGCTCAACCGTGTTTGTAATAGTTTTATTCATATAGCCAGAATTTGGAAACAACCCAAGTGTCCCTCAGTTGAGGAATGAATATGGAAATTGTGGTACATTTACACAATGGGGTACTACTCTGCAGTTAAAAACAAGGAAATCATGAAATTTGCAGGCAAATGATGGGAACTAGAAAGGATCATCCTGAGTGAGATATCCTAAAAGCAGAATGACACACATGACATATTCTCACTTATAAGTGGATATTAGGCTTATAATATAGGATAATCATACCGAAATCTGTACACCTAAAGAAGCTAAGCAAGAAGGAGGACCCTGGGTAAGATGCTCAATCCTCATTCAGAAAGGCAAAAAGGATGGACATTGGAAGAGAGAGAAAACAGGGAATAGGACAGGAGCCTACCAGAGAAGGCCTCTGAAAGACTCCACCCAGCAGGGTATTAAAGCAGATGCTGAGACTCATAACCAAACTTTAAGCAGAGTGCAGGTAATCTTATGAAAGAAGGGGGGGGATAGGAAGGCCTAGAGGGGACAGGAATTCCACAAGGAGAGCAACAGATCCAAAATATCTGGACCCAGGTGTCTTTTCTCAGACTGATCTTCCAACCAAGGACCATTCATAGAGATAACCTAGAACCCCTGCTCAGATGTAGCCCATGGCAGCTCAGTGTCCAAGTGGGTTCCTTAGTAATGGGAACAGGGACTGTGTCTGATATGGATTCAGTGGTTGGCTCTTTGATCACTTCCCCCTGATGGGAGAGCAACCTTACCAGACCCCAGAGGAAGACAGTGCAGCCAGTCCTGATGAGACCTGATAGACTTGGGTCAGATGGAAGGGGAAAAAGGACCTCCTCTGTCAGTGGACTGGGGGAGGGGCATGGGAGGAGAAGAGGGAATCAAGGTGAGAGTGGGAGGGTACAAGACAGGAGGCTACAGCTGGGATACAAAGTAAATCAACTGTAAATAATAAAAAATAAAGTAAAAAATAAAGATTGCCTCAGATAAAAAAATATAATAAGTTAAATGTACACATTTACTACTCAAAATTTTATATAGATAATGACCTATATTCAAAACATAGAAATCAGATGATATACAATAATTTTTTTCTGACATAAAAAAAATAATCATTTATATATCACCCTAGATGGAGGAAATAGAATAGTCAGTTTTGAGTATATGCAGATGTGGGAAAACAGAAGAATCAAACTGGGGAGGGGAAAGGAAGGCTTAGGAAGAGATAATGGACAGCAGAAAAGGTAAAATTTAAGGCCATTTGAGGAATTGAATTGAATTGAATTGTGGAGTTTTTTGCCAAGGTAGATGCTGATTGAAATAATAGAGACAAAGTTATACTATATAAATGAAGGTTTACTGAAAGTGTCTCATGGTCCAAAGCAGGGGGAGGGAGAGAAAGAGAAGTGTGGGCAGAGAGACAAGAGAGAGAAGGAAGGAGGAGGGGATATATAGAAACAGAAAGGAGAGAAAAAGAGAGAAAGAGTGAGGTGCCAGTGTCTGGATTCTATGTTGAACAGCTGCTGGGAGAGGAGAAGCCCCAAACATGTCAGGATAGAGTGCAGAGTGTGCTTGTAATGCCCTGCAGCAGGTAGGGACCTAGGCATGCCTGGTATTGCCAAGGCTATTAATTGTATTCCACAAACTGATGGTAAGGTATTAATGCTGAAGAAAACACCTACACAAATTATTGAATTTAGAGAAGTCAAGCTGGTGCCTACCTAGAACCTACATAACTACTGATTATTTTCAAGGTACTAGAAGGTACTTGCTTCTAATGAGTTGTTCGTAGAAGTGGACACAAGCCCACATTCCTAATATAGATACTATATTTCCTGACTAACACAAATGAAAAATCAGTTTTCTCAAACAGAATTTCAGTGGAATACACAAGTTCTGAATGCTAGACCCCATGTCCAGCAATAGAGGGCCAACACAAAATAAACTCAATGGTGTTTTTACAGCTTTTTTTTCTAATAATGATTTGTATAGATTCCATTCCATTTTTCATCATTTCTTACCCAAAAGACAGTTTTATGAGGTACTATGGTTTTAAATTTTATATTTTTCATGGAATTCCTGTGCTTACCAATGTGCATGTTGCTGTGGCTATATGTGTTTCTTATGCTTATTGTTTGGCTCTTTGCTTTTCTTTTAGTTATTTGGTTTTGTTCTATTCTAGTTCATTTGTTTTGATCATATTTTATTTTTAGAGACCTGATTGTTTTCAAAAAACAATGAGCAAAAAGAAACATGTGGGTTGGGGTAGCTGGAGAAGTATGGCTGATCTGAGAGGAGATGTGGGAGGAAGAGCCATAATCAAAATATATTGCATGAAAGAACAGCATTTTCAAGATAAATGGAGGTGGAAAAATAAGTTAAAATATACTAACACCTCATGAGATATACAGGAGGTCCCAGGAAGTTCAGCCCTGTGTCTCTTGAGTCAGGTAGATTTTCTTTTTATTTCCTCTCCTTCGCAATGTAACCTGCATATTGTAGTACGTTTATCCTATATTATATGTCTAATGTCACTTATAAGTGAATATATACCCTGTGTGTCTTTCTGCTTCTGGAATATCTCACTCAGGATAGTCATCTCTAGTTGCCACCATTTACCTGCAAATTTCATGATTTCCTTGATTTTACTTGCTTGGTAATATTCCATTTTATACATGTACCACAATTTCTGTATCCATTCCACAACTGAGGGTCATCTGGGTCTATTCCAGTTACCAAAGCTGAATCAAGACCAGGTAAATAATTTAAATAGTCCTATACCCCCCAAGGAAATAGAAGCTGTCATCAAAAGTCTCCCATCCACAGAAAGCCCAGGGCCAGATGATTTCAGTGCAGAATTCTTCCAGATCTTCAAACAAGAGCTAACATCAATACTCTTCAAACTATTCACAAAATAGAAACAGAAGGAACATTACCAAACTCATTCTATGAAGCCACAGTCACCTTGATACCTAAACATCACAAAGACCCAACCAAGAAAGAAAATTTCAGAATTTCAATCTCCCTTATAGACATTGATGCAAAAATACTTGCAAACTGAATCCAAGAACACATCAAAGCTGTCATCCACTATGACCAAGTAGGCTTCATTCCAGCTTTGCACGGGTGGTTCAATATATGGAAATCCATCAATGTAATCCACCATATAAACAAACTGAAAGGAAAGAAAAAAAACACATGGTAATCTCCTTAGATTCTGAAAAAGCATTTGATAAAATCCAATAGTCATTTATGTTTAAAGTCCTGGAGAAAGCAAGGATACAAGGCACTTACCTAAACATAATAAAGGCAATATACAGCAAGCTTATAGCCAACATCAAACTAAATGGAGAGAAACTTAAATCAAACCCACTAAATTAAGGGATAAGGCAAGTCTGCCCTCTCTGTATATATCTCTTCAACGCAGTATTTGAAGTCCTTGCTAGAATAATAAGACAATAAAGGAGATCAAGGGGATTCAGTGTGGACTCCCCTTCAGTGGAAAGGAAGAAATCAAAGTATCACTATTTACAGATGACATGATAGTATAGATGAGTGACCCCAAAAACGCTACCAGGGAACTCCTACAGCTGATAAACACCTTCAGCCAAATGGCTGAATACAAAATTCACTAAAAAAAAAAATCAGTTGCCCTCCTATATATAAAAGACAAATGGACTGAGAAAGAAATCAGGGAAACAACACCCTTCATAATGGCTACAAAGGACATAAAGTAGCTTGGTGTAACTCTAATGGAGCAAGTCAAAGACTTGTATGAAAAAAAAACTTCCAGTCTATGAAGAAAGAAATAGAAGATATCAGAAGATGGAAAGATCCGCCGTGCTCATGGCTTGGCAAGATTAACACAGTAAAAATGGCCATCTAACCAAAAGCAATTACAGATTCAATGCAATTCCCATCAAATTACCAACACACTTCTTTACAGAACTTGAAAGAACAATTCTCAACTTCATATGGAATAACAAGAAACCCAGAATTGTTAAAAGAATCCTCTACAATAAAAGATCTTCTGGAGGTATCTCCCTCTCTGATCTCAAGCTGTACTATAGAGCAACAGTAATAAAAACTGGATGAAATTAATGTGTGTTTCTTGGATGAAGCAGAAGGAATAATCCTGTTTATGAATCCATTCTATTAGTATCTTTTTGCTGAGGAATTGAGTTCATTGATATTGTGAGTTATCAATGAGCAGTGTTTGTTGATTCCCAACATTTTGTGTGGGTTTTTCTCCCTATTTTGATGCGCAGGTCTGATTATTTTTTCTTGTGTTTTGTAGGGTGTGGTTAAACTCTTCTGATAGTAGGTTTTCTAGGGTATTCTGTAAGGCTGAATTTGAAAATTGATAATGTTCAGATTTGGTTATATCATACAATGTCTTTCTCCATCTACAGTGATTGAAAATTTGTTCTGTCTATAGTAGCCTAGGCTACAACTGCAAAAAGTTTGTACAACATTAAGTCCAGTCTCTTCTTGCTTTTAGGCTCTCCATTGTTATTCTAGTAGGTCTGCCTTCATATATTAATTGATCTATTTTTTTCTTTCTAGCTTTTAATGTTTTTCCTGAGTTCTGAATTTTTAGTGTTTTGACTACTACATGCTGTGGGGAATTTCTTTTGTGTAAAATCTGTATGGTGCTTCATAAGCTTCTTGTTTGGCACGTACTTTTTCAGGTTAGGAAATTTTCCTCTGCAGTTTCATTGAAAATATTCTCTTTGCCATAACCTGGGGGCCTTTTATTCTTATTATTCTTATATTCAGTCTTTCCATAGTGTCCAGATTTTCTGTATGGTTTGTATCAGGATTTCTTTTTTGACCAAGGTTTTAATTTCTTTTATTTTGTCTTAAGTGCAAGAGATTCTCTCTTCTACCTCTTGCATGTTATTGGTGATGCTTATCTCTGAGGGTGATCTTCAATCTCCTAAATTTTTCTTTCATTTGAATTTTCTTTACTTATTCTATTTCCACTGTCATATTTGCATGGTTTTCTTCATTTCATTCCACTGTTGGTTTGTATTATTTATTCATTTCTGTTTGTGTTATTACAGACTTCTTTAACTTACTTATTTGTGTCCTCTTTAAGTTCCTCTAAAAGCTCTTTTGAAATCTTTGTCTTCTGTTTCAGATTTACTGAATTTCTCAGAGCCTACTGTGGTGGCATTGCTGAGCACCAGTGGAGACACAGTATCCTGATGTATTGATTAATTTTGCTATTGTTATTTTTATACTAGTGTCCTGGAATCTGGGTTTATGTTGTTTGTAATTCTAGAAGGTGATATTTGGTTTGGATTTGTTAAGTGGGTACAGCATTCATAGGTTTCCATTATCTTCTTTGTTTCTTAGGACGATGTGGTGGCTGTGGGTTACCTAGAAGGAAATGATTCTGAGATCCTGCCAAGTGTAGACACTGGTTACGTGTTTCTACCTATTGGGAAGTGATACTTGAAACTGGACTGGCCATGGCCTAGAAAAGGACGAGGGCAGACAAAGGGAGAGCAAGGTGGGGAAGGAAAGCAGACTATGTCACCAGAATATATATAGCTCCCTGGGAATGGGAGCAGAGAAGGAGGAGATGCCACAGTAGGTGGTTTGCTACCAACTGAGACTTGGGACAGATGTTGGAGAAGGGAAGGTGAATGAAGATTGCCTACTAGCTTTTCTTTCCAGTGTGATAGGCAGTTTTTTAGGGAATGCCTACAGGAGATGCTAGTTAAGACAAAGGAATGCAGTGTCGAAGAATTTGTAGAAGATTTACATAAATAATTTTTAAAATAACAAAGTATTAAGTGTCACAATGACATTTTCAAACTATGACTCCTATTTAAAATAATATTTTTCAAAAAAGATTTGAGGTTTGAAATCAGTCTGCTTTATTTTATGTATGCTTGTAATTTTGCAAGAAAAAAAGTCAGTGTCCTCAAAACCATCCATATGCTTTTCGAGGAAAGAGAGGATATACTATTTTGTGTTGGTTAATTTTATGTCTCTATTTTATATGACTACAAGATGTTCAGATATTTGATAAAACGTTATTTCTTGGTGTTTCCTTTAAGGTGTTTCCAATTTGAACTGGGCAACTGAGAAAAACAGATGATCTTTTGCAAGGTGACTGCTCTGCTTCAAGACCCAAACATCATGAAATTCAGAGAATTGGAGACTTTATCTACATTTGCCCAAACTGCTTATTTTGAGTTACTTCTAAGTTTATTTGTCCTCCAAATAATGTCTTAATTCTTCCTATGGGTTTCTCACTTAGTGTAAAAGAAATATTAGCATATTAAAAGGTTTCTAGAATGATTCCCCAAACAAACTAACTTGTCAACTTAAGTTATAACTTGTCGTCAAAGATGGGAATGTGAAAAAGTGCCTATATGAAATTCTTTCAAATATTATTCTTCTCTTTCAAATAAATGTGTAATTCTCATCTTACTTTCTCAGCTTTCACTTTGCTCCATGAAGGAACAACTTTGTAAAACTTCTTTAACTCTCATTGCTTTACCAACCAGTACATTTCTAATCTGAGGTTGTCCACAGAGGGCTACTTAGCTGAGTAGTTAATTCTCCGTTCTGTTTGATATTACAAAGAACAGGGTATACTCATGGAACAGCACATTCCACAGTGAGCTTTAAATAATGTAAGCACTTTCAAATATCACTTGTACTAACTTTATGATCCAGATAAGAAATTTCCCATTCTTGAGCCTCCACAGTATTATGTTAAATTGGAAAAGAGAGGAGGAATTACAGGTTGTTGAGTTCATGTATAAAATACTTTAACTTTAGCAAACATGCAGAAAAGTTCTAACTCTTTCTATCATCCAGATAAATATTTTTTACTAAACCATGCTTTTTGAAGATTTCTCATGAAAATACTAAATATATCCTTAATATTAGGTAAAGTATCTCTACTAAAGATGTTAAATTAATGAATAATCAATATAATATACATGTCTGAAAGATTAAGTTGCAGAATTCTTACACTTTAATGATTAAAACATTTCAGCATATTTCAAATTGAGTTAATTAAAATATAAAAATGAGAACTGTTTCATTTGCAACTAGGATTTAAATCTTGAAAAACCTAAATTTTAAGTTGGAACATAAATTATTTTATAACGTTTATTTATATGGAGATACTTGAAAATAAAATGACAGTGCTCTGTCAGAAGTATTGAAATGAAAATATTGTATGTGTCTAGCTATATGTAAAAATGGTTAATATATTCAAGGCAAATTTTCAAATATGTTTCATTAAAGATGCAATTCCAGTTATATGTTTTTTAAGAACCTGCCTCTCTCTGAATAGGTAGAGCTGGTGCAGTAGTGTCAGGTATGCATTTCTCAGGGTAAAAGAAAAGGATGGTGTCAAACTGATCTGAAAACAACCTAAAAAACATACCCTACCTGGAACATATGTAATCATTTTTTCCTCAAATCCTGATGTCTAGAATTTTGTCAGATGAGTTTATGCACCTAGAACTGAGGAGTTCCCATAGTATAGAATCAAAAAAATCATATGGAAACCAAGAGACAGTGACATATAATAACAATATCTGTGTATAATGGTTTCAATGCTTTATGTTATGCATATAGACAGAAAAGAAAGATGAACACTGGAAAGATCATAATCAACAAGGATACTCACTGTGTTTTCTATTATTCAAGGGACAACTGGGATGAACTGACAGAAAAAAAAAAGTTTATTTGGTTCATGACTGTGGGTAATAAAAAATCCATACTGTGGGCAAGATGGCAGCGCCAGGAGGACTCTCATTCTGAGCAGCAGCACAGCAGGATCAGCACAGTGACCAGCAATCAGAACTCCCGGCCATAAAACACAAGCGATTGTGTTTCCCAGGTGAGAGGATACCCCACGGTGGGGGATTCAATCAGCTTTAACTCACCCGGCTAAACTGCGGAAGAGATCAGTGTTCCGCCAATGCTTGGTCGCCAGTCCCAGCCCAGAGCCACACACCAGTGTGCTCTGGTCACGGTCCCATACTGAACCGTGCGCACCACACTATCAGAGACTGGAATTTTCAGTCAAGAGATAACCCCACGGAGCAGGAAATGATTGGGACTGACTTTAGGTCACCCAGACATTTCGCTGGAAAAGACTCAGGTTCCACAGGCACCCTAGGAGTTAGCCCGGAGCCAGAGCCAGGGACCCAGGCACCCGCACAGAGCCCTGCCTGAGCGCCTGATTCAAAGCCTCTGATAAAACTATAGGCCCCAGGGCACCAGAGATTGAGTTTCACTGTTGGGTGCAAACCCACAGGGAGGGAAATGGCTAGTCTGATCTCAGAGCACTCAGCTGATACCACCACCTCGAAAAGGTCTCGGGAAAATTACGCAGTTTAGGCAGACGCCCAGGCTCCCAATGGCCAGAAAGGCGGAGCCACGGGCCAGGCAGGCGTCTGTGCCTGTGGGCTCTACTCGCCACCCCAGACAGAACGGCGGTCCCCAAAGCAAAGACTGGGTGTCCCTGGCAGGAGGAAACCCCACAGCGGGGGTGGGGGGGTGGATCATCAGGTCTAACGCTCAGGACACCCAGCACCAAAAGACTTTCGTGATTCATGCAGACTCTAGGCTCTAGCTTTCTAATGCAGGCAGAAGCACCGTGCTCAGCTGCCATTATTGAGTACCCCTAGGGCACTGGGGCACACAGCTGCATCCTCAGACCTACAAAAGCCAGAGAGCCATTACAGCAGCCCTCAGATACTGTGCCAAGGATCAACCAGTTATCCCTAGCTAGGCTGACAAAACTATGGAAATCCCTGGTCCTTCAAGAGGGCTGCACCCACAGCATTCAGACCAGAGCTGTGCCCACAGCCAACATCCCAGACAGGGACACACAGCTTCCGGTCCAGAGTGAGGCGCCCAGCCTTCAGACCAGAGTGGAGCCCTCAGTTACCAGCCTCCAGACCAGAGCGGCGCCCCCAGGCTCCAACTCAGCCTAAGTGCACATTCTCCAGGCCCAGAGCAGAGCACTCAGCCTCTGGCCCAGAGACTTGCTGGGCACTCCTGTCACTTTCCCAGACAGAACTGTGTGCCCCAGGATAACAGACTGAGTTTCCTTGTTGGGAGAAAACTCCACAGCTGGGGAATCAGCAGGTTCTTCAAGAGGACTGTACCTGGAAAACTCTAACAACAGCAGCAGCTCACTAAATTTATAACGAGAAACCCAGCAGTAGGGCAGCTGTCTTCAGAACTTCTATGGTTAAGAGGAGAGCCACCCCTGCCTAACAAAGACCACAGCTACTACTCAGGTCTATCACCTGAAATGAGCAGTGGCAATTCCTGAGAAACACTGGCCATACAGTGACCATACAAAAAGCAGAGGAGGACTCCTTCAGGAAAAATCATCTTCCAGCCAAGGGGATTCTCCCTACCTCAGGACTCCAGGAAGCACAGAAACTAACAGCCAACATCTAAAACAGCCCAATGGGTAGAGGTAAGCATAAAAGCTCAACCAACAAAAAACAGAGCAATATGGCATCTCCAAAACACAGCCATCCAGGGGCAAACAGCCCTGGACAATGCAGCATAATAGAAAATCAAGATGACCTTACATCTATGCTGATGAAGAGGATATTAGATGAAACAAATAAAATATGTAAAGAATTAGAGGAAGATAAAACCAAACAGATCATGGCTATCTGTAAAGAAATGGAGGAAGCAGATTATGGCCATCCATGAAGAAATACCGGAAGATGCAGCCAAAGAGTTTGCGGCCTTCAGAGAAGAAATAATTAGATCACTGAAATAAGTAAAAGAAACAGAGTTGAAGGAACTAAAAGAAAAACAGGAAAGTCAGACAGGTGAAGGAAGTAAACAAAACAACTCAAGACCTGAAGTTAGAACTGGAAAAATTGAAGAAAATACAAATGGAGGAAATAATGGAGAAGAAGAATTTAGGGAAGAAAACAGGAACTACAGAGGTAAGCATAACCAGCAGACTACAGAGATGGAAGAAAGAATCTCAGGTGTAGAAGATACAATGGAAGAAATCAAAGTATCTGTCAAAGAAAATGTTAAATCCAAAAAATTCCTGACACAGACGTCCAAGAAATCTAAGACAATATGAAAAGACAAAACCTAAGAATAATAGGTATAGAGGAAAAAGAAGACTCCCTTCTCCACGGCCCAGAAAATATTTTCAACAAAATCATTGAAGAAAATTTCCCCAAGTTAAAGGAGAGGCCAATAAGAATACATGAGGCCTACAGAACACCCAACAAATTTGACCAGAAAAGAAAATCCTCCTGCCACATAATAATCAAAACAGTAAGTATACAGAACAAAGAAAAAATACTAAAAGTTGCAAGGGAAAAAGGCCAAGTAACATATAATGGCAAACCCATTAGAATCACACCTGACTTTTCAACAAAGACTATGAAAGCCAGAAGGGCCTGGATGGATATCATGCAGACGCTAAGGGAACACAGATGTCAGCGCAGGCTACTATACCCTGCAAAGCTCTCAGTCCTCATAGACGGAGAAAACAAGATATTCAATGACAAAAACAAATTTCAACAATACACAACCTTATGACCACAGCTAACATCAAAATCAAAGGATCTAACAGCCACTGGTCATTAATCTCTCTCAACATCAATGGACTCAACTCCCCAGTAAAAAGACACAGATTAACAGAATGGATACATAAACAAAACACAGCAATCTGTTGCATACAAGAAACAGACCTAAGGCACAAAGATAGACATTACCTGAGGGTAAAAGGATGGAAGATGACTTTCCAAGCAAATGGACCCACGAAACAAGCAAGAGTAGCCATTCTAATATCTGGTAAAATAGACTTTCAACCAAAATTAATAAAAAGAGATGGGGAAGGATACTTCATACTCATCAAGGGAAAATTCCACCAGGAAAACATCACAATCCTGAACATCTATGCCCCAAATACAATAGCACCCACATTTGTAAAAGAAACATTGATAGAATTTAAACCACATGTAGATGCAATTCCCATCAAATTGCCCACACAATTCTTTACAGACCTGGAAAGAAAAATTCTCAACTTCATATGGAATAAGAAGAAACCCAGAATTGCTAAAACAATCCTCTACAATAAAAGATCTTCTGGAGGTATCTCCATCCCTGATCTCAAGATGTACTATAGAGCAACAGTTATAAAAACTGCATGGTACTGGCATAGAAACAGAATGGTGGATCAATGGAACAGAACAGAAGACCCAGAAATAAACCCAGACACTTATGGACACCTGATTTTTGACAAAGATGCCAAAACCATATAAAGGAAAAAAAGATTGCATCTTCAACAAATGGTGCTGGTCCAACTGGATGTCTACATGTAGAAAAATGCAAATAGGTCCATACTTATCACCCTTCACAAAACTGAAGTCCAAGTGGATCAAAGACCTCAACATAAAACCAGACACATTAAATCGGCTAGAAAAAAAAGTGGGGAATACCCTAGAACTCATTGGTACAGGAGAATACTTCCTGAACAGAACACTAACAACGCAGGCTCTAAGAGCAACAATCAATAAATGGGACCTCATGAAACTGAAAAGCTTCTGCAAAGCAAAGGACACCATCATCAAAACAAAGCAACTGCCTACATATTGAGAAAAAATCTTCACCAACCCTTTATCTGACAGAGGACTCATATCCAGTATATATAAAGAACTAAAGAAGTTGAAAAGCAGCAAACCAAGTAATCCACTTAAAAAATGGGGAACAGAGCTAAATAGAGAATTCTCTATAGATGAATATTGAATGGCAGAGAAGCACTTAAAGAAATGCTCAACCTCATTAGCCATTAGGGAAATGCAAATCAAAACAACCCTCAGATTTTACCTTACACCCATCAGAATGTCCAAGATCAAAAACTCAAGCGACTACACATGCTGGAGAGGTTGTGCAGAAAGGGGAACCCTTCTCCACTGCTGGTGGGAATGTAAACTTGTACAACCACTCTGAAAATCAATCTGGCGCTTTCTCAGACAATTAGGAATAGTGCTTCCTCAAGATCCAGCCATACCACTCCTATGTATATATCCAAAAGAGGCTCAAGTACAAAAAAAGGACATTTGCTCAACCATGTTTGTAGCAGCTTTAGTTGTAATAGCCAGAAGCTGGAAACAGCCCAGATGCCCCTCAACTGAAGAATGGATGCAGAAACTGTGGTACATCTATACAATGGAGTATTACTCAGCAATGAAAAATAAGGAAATCATGAAATTTGCAGGTAAATGGTGGGACCTGGATAGGATCATCCTGAGTGAGTTGTCCCAAAAGCAAAAAGACACACATGGTATATACTCACTCATATAAACATACAACATAGAATATACCCACTAAAATCTGTACATCTAAACAAACTAAGCAAAAGAGAGGACCCTAACTAAAATGTTCAATCCCCACCCTGAAAGGCAAAGAAGGTGGACTTCAGAAGAAAAAGAAAACAGGAAACAACCTAGGAACCTGCCACAGAGGGCCTCTGAAAGCCTCTGCCCTGCAGACTGTCAAAGCAGATGCTGAGCCTGATGGCCAACTGTCGGGTAGCGTGAATATTATTTTATGTAAGAAGTGGTAAATAGTAAGAGATGGAGAGGACAGGAACTCCACAAAGAGAGCAACAGAACAAGAAAATTTGAACACAGGGAACTTCCCAGAGACTCATACTGCAATCAAGGACTATTCATGGAGATAACCTAGAACCCTGACAATGCAGCCACTTCTGATGAGAACTGATAGACTAAGATCAGAAAGAAGGAGAGGAGGACCTCCCCTATCAGTGGACTTGGGGAGGGGCATGCATGTAGAAAGCGGGGGGGACCGGGAGAGGTGGAGGGAGGGACTTACGGGGGGATACAAAATGAATAAAGTGTAATTAATAAAATTAAATAAAAAATTAAAGAAAAAGAAACTGACATGTTCTAAAAATAGGTAGAAGCTTAAAAACAAGGAAGGGCTTGAGTCATGTCAGTTGCTCAAAAAATGTTAAAATATATTTTGGGCAAAGTGTTTGTTCCCACTTTTGCTTAAGGTTATCTTTTCTTTTGAAAGTTACAAGCTCACTTTTAATATTTATTTTATCATAAAATGTAAGACTATAGATTGTTGTGGATATAAAAATGCTAAAAAAAAAGAAAAGAAAAAAAATCCATACTCTGTAGTCACATCAGGTAAGTCATGTGCTCCTTCTAATCAAAGCATGTTATAAAGGAAGTGAGCACATATGTAACAGACAAGAGGAAAAGGTTCAGCTCTTTAGGTAATCACCATTGCTCTTTGAGAGCAAGTGTTTATTCGGGCTTACAAGAACGAATTTGGACCCACAGAAGACACACTGATCCACTGTACCTACTCACCTCAAAGATGCCACATCTTCTTAGCACTATTTGGTATTCTGGTGGCTAGTAGAGATGAACCATGGTTAAATACTGTCAGAAAGGTGAGAGGGAGGTGTGGTTTTACTTCTCCCTGAGGTTCCTAGGAGACACCTGGCACTGAGCTGGGAGAGAGGAAGCATGTTTCTCTCTGGAAGATCTGGCACTCCTGCCCTCTACAGGATCCATGCTATGGGATTTCCAGTCTGTCTGGGGGAGTGGGGAAGAGGATCCTTTCCTAGGCAAAGGGTCAGAGCTCTCCAATAAACATTCAGGAGAAAAAGACCCTCTCTGCAATACAGCATAGTGTCACAGCTCTTTTAGCTGCGGTGCCAGCTCCAGAACTAGGTCAGGCAGTGGTGGGAGCCTTACCTGACTCAGGCGAGTAAGGTGTCTACTTTGGGAACAGCTGGCAGGCCGCAATTGTAGATCAGCACTGCATCCACAGTGGTGTGGAATGACTGGCTTGCAGAGACAAAGGAAGCTTACTGCCTAGGTGAGCAGAATCAGCTACTTGCCATATTCCACTGCCTGCCATAGTCCACTGCCTGCCATAGTCAAGACCAACAGGCTAGTCCAGCAATGACTTCTTCCGAGACAAGAGAGCCCTTCTTTCCCAAGTGTTACAGCTCAGTAGATACATCTAGTCTCAGATGATCTTCTATGAAATAGAAGGTATGTCTTTATTCCTTGTGAACAGAAGCTGTATAAACCCTTGTCAGTAAGAAATGATCCTGGAAGTGAATTAGATTCATTGGCTGGTACTAGAATACTGACTATGCTCCATTTGCATGAAGAAAAATTCCAGATGACTTACAGATCTGGGGTTTGAACATAATGAACCTTGTCAGTTCCATGACAATTCCTCTGTTGGCAGGGTCCACCCAACCCACCCACCCACACCCACCCACACACACACACAGGGAAGGACAAAAGAGGAGAGCACATTGGAAAGAAGGAATTAAAGGAAAGAATGGCAGGAGGGATAAAATAGAGAAGTGGGGGGAAAAAGACTGATAGGAAGGAAACAGAGGGAAGAAGTATTATAACTAAAGGGAATGTTTGTCAGATTCTAGCTGAAAATTCTTTTATTAATAACAACTAAAACGAGAATATTTATCAGTTCTGTGCCGGGAGCCAAAGCTATCTACGGAAGCCAAAGTCAAAGCTATCTAGTGGAACCAAAGCTATCTACTGAAGCCTAAGTCAATTAGTGAGGCAAAGCTATCTAGTGGAGACAAAAGGTGTTTGCTAGGCCAAAGCCAAATAGTGAGCAAAGGTCATTTAGTGGAGACCTAAAGCTATTTAGTGAAAGTTATCTAGGACCCTAACTCATGGTTGAGAGACTGTGAGGACATCCGCTTGTTAGAGCATCCATGAGAGAACTTCCCTAAGTTATCTTGCAGGCACCCTATTTAACACATGAAAGCACTCTTACTGTCTCCTGCAGCAGCTAATTACCTTCCCCCTTTCCTGCCTTTTCCCTATAAAAGTTGGGTAAAAATTTCTAATAAATGAAGCTTTGATCAGACAAACAGACTTGGCTTTCTTCCTTGTGCTTCTTGTTCCTCTCCCCAATTCCTTCCACTCTCCTCCCTTAGGAATCCACATTCAAGCCCCGCTGTTTGGGGCATATCTATAACTGATAAATTAAATTGAAAAAAAAACAAAAAACGACAAACATTACCAACAATAAACTAAAGGAAAAAAAGAAATTGTTCTGAGAAGCAATGCTTAGGTAACATTTGGAAATTTTAAGGGAAATGTGAATGAAAGTAAGCAATATTGCAGCCAATAATAAGCAAGGGGAAAGTAATATAATTTTTATATTAAAAAAGTACTTAAAAGGAAAGAACAAATAAGAAATATACATACGGTCACAATGTTGTTGCGATAGAAATGAATATATTTTAAGAGGTAAGAAGTGTTTAGACAACACACAATGAATTAGCAAACAAATACAAAATTACTGTTTGGGTTTTATTGCTGTGAAGAAGCAACATGACAGTGGCAACTCTTATAAAGGAAACCATTTAATTGGGGCTGGCTTACATTTTCAGAGATTTAGTCCATTATCATAATGACAGGAAACATGGCAGCACGCAGACAGCCATGGTACTGGAGAAGGAGCTGAATGTTCTATATCTTGATTTGTGGAAGTAGAAAAGGAAGACTGTGCGCAATACTGGGGATAGCCTGAGCATAGGAAACCTCAAAGCCTGCACCCACAGTGATACACTTCCTCCATGAAGGCCAAACCTACTCCAAGGCCACACCTCTGAGTAGTGTCACATTCTATGGGCCAAGCATTCAAACACAGGCTTCTATAGGGACCATTCCCAATCAAATCACAACACTATGTTCTTAAAACAGAGAGTAATTTGGTGAGAGTATTCTTTAGGAAGGTCCTAAGGCAAACACATGTGAGATTGATTTGAGAAGGATGGCAGTGGAGCCATTAAGAAAGACATGGAAATAAAGAGAATAGAAATTCAAGCAGGGCAGGAGAAATCACAAACAAAGTGTAATAAAAAAAGAAGAGTCTTTCAAGAAGAAAGCAGAATCACCTGCTGATTTCCAGCGCAGAGGCACCAGCTGTTTTATAATCTGAAACCGCTTTGATACATCAATGACCTGTTTCTAAGGAGACATGGACTGAGGCCAAAATCCAAGCAGCTTTTCAGTACTAGAAATGTTTCTTTTACTGAATTTTGCTAAGACGATTTGAAATCAATATGGACTACTTGAATGGCAATTTCTCCCAGCTAAAGAATATTATATTAGAGTCTAATGAAAAGGCGAAGTACAAGAACCATTGAAGTTTTATTAAAGAAGTGGCTCAAGTAAGAAAAATAGCTTCTTCATTCAAATCCAGTATTTTATCAGCAATGACTTGCTTTTTCTTCTTTAAAAAAGACAATCAAAGATTTCACATTATAAAAAATTAAAATATAAATTTAACCTCAGAAGTCACTCAGTGAAAATATTATTTCAACATTATGAACTGAGTTACAGATTAAATTTAGAATAAAATATTTGGCATTAATTTATAAACAAAAAGTATTATTTTCTTTGTTTGAGGAGAAAAGATCCTAAGTATATTTTGACTATTGAGTAGCTATTCAATAGAAATATATTAATGAATGCAAGGTTAATTTTGTATAACTTTTGAAAGACTTTATAGATATTTTAGACTTTGAAACTAAAGTATTTTATCATCTTTCAATTAAGAGTTAATTAGAGACTCAAAATTAAAACTGCTTCATTAAAGAAAGTTTCTCATCATTTTCCAATAGGGAAATTCTTGCATTGATAATATTGCTTTGGAAAAACATCAGAATAAGGTACTTTTATTTTCCCACTTAGATATTGCCAAATCAACAAATGACCTTATTTCCCTTGAAGTTGTACATACTTATTAACAAAAACAACACCATTATCAACGACAAAAAACTATTCAGAAATTATATAAAGAAGCTGGTATATAATAGAAGAAATAAAATAAAAAGAAGAAAAAAATAAATTATTTTGATACTTTTAAGTCAATGAAATTAAAGAAAGTCTGCTAAGTAACTGGCTAGAAAGAGCTATTTCACAAACATTGGACACAAGCATGGCAGGATGAAAGGGCAAGTTTACTTACAGTAATAGTGGCTTTATAAGATACTACAAATACTAACTTGCTATTGAGGCTTCTAAGCTTCTTTGTCTGTACTTCACTTAGAATGCCAGATGCCAAAATTTCTGCAGAGATAAAAATTTGGCGCTCAGCCAATAATAAGCTGATTCTTTATATAGTTCCATACTATTGAACTTAAAACACTAGTGGTCAAACCCTTCATGGAGAACCTCTGGTCATCTCTTTTTAGTGATTCATGAGTGTGAGCTGACATTGGAAATATCACTGTTGTTAAGAACAATCAGTGATTACAACATGAAATATAAAGTTAGTATTATTTTTAAATAAAGAATAGCATAAAGGAGATCAAGAAAATGTGCAGGGTGATATCAATTCTATATTGGAGCAAGCTGAGAAAATCTATTTTTATAGTAACAGTGGAAAATATGAGTCTATGACTGTCTGTTATAAGATAATGAAACTTCTGTTTGTCTACCTTGACAGGCACTCACCATTCTGCCACACAGAGTTTGGAGAAGAAATGCTTGAATGAAACCTCAATAAATTACTGAATAAGTGACAGAAAGGTAACTTTCTAACTCTGGACAAGGTGATTTAGATGAAAGAAAATACAACGGTAGTTCACAACCTGGCTTTGTACTATGTTTCATATATAGCTACACAATTTTAGTAAGTTAAAGATGATTTAATTAAACTAAATTACATAACAGCATTGGCTTCTAAGGATAAGAAATGAAAGCTTAAAATATGGCAGCTGAAAAACTAGAAGGGTGCAAAGTCCTTCTCTGTGGCCTAGCAGGACTGCTCCTCCCTTGGGGAGTGGGAGGTCAAAGAGCCTGCCATTGAGTTCCTGTCAGAGATAGTCCCTGTTCCCCTTACTGGGGAAACGAGCTTCATCCGAGTAAAGGTTCTAGGTTATATCCATACATGGTCCTTGGTTGGAGAAACAGTTTCAGAAAAAAAAACTCTGTGCCCAGATATATTTGGTCCTTGTGGGGCTCCTATCCTTTCCCCGTCATATTAACTCCCCTTTTGCTGAAAGTTTGGTTATGAGTCTTAGTATCTGTTTTGACACGCTGCTTGGTAGAGTCTTTTAGATGCCTTCTGCAGTAGACTCCTGTCATACGTCTAAAGATACCTGATAAAACAGGGCCAGACGAAAGGGGAGGAAGTCCTCCCCAATCTGTGGACTTGGAAAGGGGCAGGGAGAAGCTGAGGGAGGGAGGGTAGGATTGGGAGGAAATAAGGGAGTGGGATACAGCTGGTATACAGAGGTAATAAAATGTAACTAATTATAATAAACAATTAAAAAAAAAGAAAAACTAAAAGGGTGAAAATCAGTATTTTCTTCTTAACCAGTATTGACTATCTTTTTTCCTAAATTTAATAGATGAAATATACTTGAAAAACAAAAGTTATCTAGACCAAATAAAACAGAAGAAAGGATTTAGATTAAAAAGAACCATGGTAAATAACAGAAAAACCCTTTATTGAAAAATTAAAAAGATACTGACAGAGCAAGAGCAGAACTAACTCCATCTTGTTTTTCAGACACCATTTTGAATGGCCCTGTCCTTTAGGTGACCCAAGTTCTCCTATCAGGGACTTGCCAAGTGAAAAATCAGAGGAGGAACTTGACAAAAGCAAATGGAGGAACTTGGCAATAATTAAGACGTACACCTGGAGCCAACCAGTGAAATAAAAGTACTTACATAGTTCTGGGTCTCGCACAGGTGAAGGTGTTCCTTTGTTAATAGCCTGTTTCCCCTTTAGGGTTTGGTCAGACAGCCCAAACCAATCAGAAATCAATCTATCTCAGTCTAGCAAAACCTCTTCTTACTCAGTCCCCTAATGCCAAGGCTTGGAATTCCCCTTTTGCAGTTTTTCCCTTTAAAAACTCTATCCTTCCTAGGCTCTGGGACTATGCTTTCTGAACTGGCTACATCAGGTATGATTATCAGCCCAAGCTCATGTTTGAATAAAGACTTTCATGTGTTTGCATCGGACTCATGTTCCTAGTGGTCTCTTGAGGGTCTCATGATCTAGTCATAACAATACAAGAGTTTACAGGTAAGAGAATTGGTGTTCTTTCTATAATCAAGTATATGTACTTTCTGACTAAAATAAAGTAAGGAAGGCAAGCCTCCATTTACCGTCTATCAAGTAAGATGCTTGAAAGTTGTCATTTTGTCCTAAGAACAAGTAAAAACAATAAAGAAGCCAAACAGTATACAGTTTTTCTTTGATCATTCATAGAAGTAGTGAGAGTGTGCAAATTACATTCCTCCAACTGTTGACAACTGAGTTCAGAGAAACATGACTTCCTGGAGCAGAAACCCCCATGAAACCAATGTTGGATAGAAAAATTTGGGTAGATGACAAAATGAAAATTTAATATAGACACAAGGAAGAGTGCCAGTATCCAGGAGAACCACACTTTAGGAAGATACACCTACATTGCTGAGCTTTACTTCCTGTACCTCCAAAGATTCTCACTGGTAAAATCTAAAACAAATCTGCTAGTAGAGGAATTACAATCCAGCAAAAAGGCAGACCTACGTTCTCTGATATCCTGTTGTATTACAAATACAGCGTTAATCCTTTGGCTGGAATGCAGACATAACACACTTTTAACCCCTCTGGCTGGAATTTAGTACAGACCTTTTATCCCAAACAATGATGTCTAATTGAGAGAACTACAAAGATAAAGCAATGAATCAGAGAAAAATTTGATAAGATGAGTCAGAGTTAGGATATGTTCAAATCTCACAAGAACATACAGGAAAGAATTGGTACTTAAGAGCTATGCAGAATCTTTGCTTTTAAAACACTGCAAGTTAGAGTCTTTCAGATGTGCTCAGTAGACTCCTGTCATACGTTCAATGCACATCCCATCTGTCTTTCTAAACGAGGATTGATCATCTTACTCCATGTCCACTCTCTTGATTATCTTTTTTAAGTGTATAGATTTCATTATGTTTATCATATCTTATAGGTCTATATAAGTGGGTATATACCATGCAAAGACTCATGACCAAACCTTTGGCAGAGTACAGGGAATCATAGGAAAGAAGGGGAGTTAGTCTGATGGGGAAAGGATAGGAGCTCCACAAGGACCAACTATGTCTGGGCACAGGGTCTTTTCTGAGACTGACATTCAACCAAGGACCATGTATGGATATAACCTAGAACCTCTGCCCAGATGTAGCATGTGGTAGCTCAGTAAGCAATTGGTTTCCCAAAGTGAGGGAACAAGGACTTTTGCTAACAGGAACTCAATGACTGGCTCTTTGGCCTCCCTACCCCCCAAGGGAGGAGCAGTCCTGTTAGGCCACAGAGGAGGGCTTTGCAGCCAGTCCTGAAGATACCTGATAAAACAGGATCAGATGAATGGGGAGGAGGTCCCCCCCTATCAGTGGACTTGGAAAGGGGCACGGTGGAGATGAGGGAGGGAGGGAGGGGCTGGGAGGGAATGAGGGATCGGGACATGGTTGGGATACAGAGTTAATAAAATGTAAATGATAAGGAAAAAAATTAAAAAAAAAGAAATGTGAAAAAAAAAGAGCTATGCAGAAAAAGCAGGAAGGGGAAAGTTCAGTACAGAAATATAGTAGATTCACGCAATTACTGCTGTTCAGTTCAGTGATGTGAGGTTGAAGTTTGATGCAGGCACTTCAGTGCAAGTCATTTTGTGGACTTCAAGGGCAGTTTTTCCAGTCAGAGCAATTCAGTGAAAAGCAGCAGAGAAGCCTGGTTAAATCAGTTAATTTGGAGAGGAGTTTTGTGTCAGAACAGCTGAGTTGAACTTGAGGTATCTCCATCTTTCCTTCTTTTCTTTGGACATTGTATCTCCCATGTCTAAACTTCATTATGTAAAAGATTTTTACACTCCTCATGTTCTGTCTGACATGTTAACGAATATCTCACTTTTTGCCTTTACGAAACTTGTGGGTTTGTGAACTCCATCTTCCCAGAACACTGCTCCTTGAAAATGCAGCTCACATTCAGATTTATTTTAAAAATTTTAGAAATATGCCATTTTTATCACCATCTACAGCCAAAGTTACAGCTATACTTGCATCCTATGCAGCTGTAGAAAATTTCCATTTTTCTTCAAACCATAGCAGAGTTCTTAGTGTCTAAACAACACAAAATTGCCTACTGTCAAATTAAAAGAAAGTAGCCTGAAGTTGGAAATGTTCTTATATATGTCATTAAGTAAAAATATCATTTGAAAATGAATACTTCTTAATAAGATGTCCATCAACGGAAGAATGGGTACAGAAATTATGGTATTTCTACACAATGGAATACTACTCAGCAATCAAAAAGGAGGAAATCATGAAATTTGCAGCAAATGGTGGGATCTAGAAAACATCATTCTGAGTGAAATATCCCAGAAGGAGAAAGACAAACACGGTATATACTCATTTATATAGACCTATAAGATATGATAAACATAATGAAATCTATACACCTAAAAAAGATAATCAAGAGAGCGGACATGGGGTAAGATGATCAATCCTCGTTTAGAAAGACAGATGGGATGTGCATTGAATGCATGACAGGAGTCTACTGAGCACATCTGAAAGCCTCTAACTAGCAGTGATTTCAAAGCAAAGACTCATGACCAAACCTTTGGCAGAGTACAGGGAATCATAAGAAAGAAGGGGAGTTAGTCTGATGGGGAAAGGATAGGAGTTCCACAAAGACCAAATATATCTGGGCACAGGGTATTTTCTGAAACTGACATTCAACCAAGGACCATGTATGGATATAACCTAGAACCTCCGCTCAGATGTAGCCTGTGGTAGCTCAGTAACCAATTGGTTTCCCAAAGTAAGGGGAACAAGGACTATTTATAACAGGAACTCAATGAAGATGCCTGATAAAACAGGATCAGATGAATGGGGGGGAGGTC
Source organism: Rhombomys opimus (assembly GCA_010120015.1). Lineage (NCBI taxonomy): Eukaryota > Metazoa > Chordata > Mammalia > Rodentia > Muridae > Rhombomys > Rhombomys opimus. The sequence goes on along the minus strand of REGO01000435.1, from coordinate 1,242,959 downwards.
CCCCCTATCAGTGGACTTGGAAAGGGGCACAGTGGTGATGAGTGAGGGAGGGAGGGACTGGGAGGGAATGAGGGTTCGGGGCACGGCTGGGATACAGAGTTAATAAAATGTAACTGATAAAAATAAAATAAAAAAAGAAAAAAATAATTACAACGTAAGCAACAGATGTTTATTAAATACAATAATGTGTCTCTGTGTAAAATGTGCCATGTGCACTATTGCAATTCATTCACATTTGCTATAGTGATGTTACCTGCATGTTTGTAATGGTGAAGAAGTTACTGTGTCATCCAACTAGTAAATGGCTAAAACAAAATTGATAAAAATTATTGTAATGCTAAATCCTGCAGTAATATTGTGATAAAGTGCTTGACCATGATCTTAGAAAAAAACATTTTTATGCATAATCATATAAAACTATAAAAAATTAAATATAAGGATGATGTTGTACAGGCCACTAAATGCATGCAGATTTCATAAATGTGGTATTTTCTTCACAATTTTAACGACAATATTATAAATGAGTTTGATATAGAACATTTCGAGAATATGGAGAGTAATAATATAAATTAGCTTTGCGGAAATAACAATTCCAACAACTCCAACAGATTTTTCTTTTTATCTTTCTGATTATATAGTTTTCAATTTCAAATTACAGTAATAGGTTTGATGTTCTTTTTCTTTTTTTCATTTTATTAAAAATAGATTTTTTTCTAGTGTTCTCATTTTCTAAGTTATGAGTTAAACTCCTAATTCCTGATTATGGTTTCCCCTTCCTCTACTCCTACCAGTTTCTCCCATGTCCCCTTTCATGTGATCTACTCTCTTTATTCCTCTCATTAGAAAAGAACAGACTTGTAAAAGATAAAAAGAATAATAAAATTTAATATCTGAAAAAAGACCACTGTATTGAAGTTAGACAAGGCAAAGCAACATAAGGACAAAAGCCCAAGCAAAAGCAGAAGAATCACAGATCCACTGAAATCCATAATGTATATTGACCTGCTGAAGACCCATATAAGCCCTGTGCTTTCTGCTTCAGTTTCTGGGAATTCACATGAGCTTTGCTCAGCTGGTTTAGAGAGTCCTGTTCTCTTGATGCCCTCCATCCACTCTGGCTTCTAGGTTCTTTCTGCCTCCTCTTTCATGGGGTTCTCTAAGCTCTAAGGACAAAGATTTGATGGGGACATCCCATGTAGACCTGAGAGTCCCAAGGTGTTCTCTCTGTTTAATGTCTGGTTGATCACATGTGCTCCAGAATGAAATGTCTCTGATGCTGTCTGAAAAAGTCACTGATCTATGAGTGTAGCAGAATATCATTAGAAGCCATTTTATTACTTTTATTTTTTTAGAACAGTAGTTGTTGTTGATTATTAATATTTATTATTGATTTATCTTTAGTTAAAGAGTGGTTATTCCTAAACTAGCTATATACTGAAATCACCACACAGAGACGAGGATTTCTTTAATTAACCTAGAGCACAATGCTGGGCAATAGTTATTCTATCTTAAACCTCCAAGCATGCATAATTTTCTCCCATACAGATTTCCAACATTATACTTGCTTTTAGTTATACCTTAGGTCCATTTCATCTCTCCTCATGGTTTCAAGTCCTCTGCTGCCAATCTCTCCTCTCTGACTCCTCCCACTTGCTCCCTTCTCCTCCCCTTTGCACCAAGATATCCCACACTATTCTATCCAGTGCTCAGCATTGGCTGGTTGTTTTATTAATTATACAGAGACCAAATGGTAGCATGTTTACACAAACTTGAGTCAGGTGAAGCTTCGAATAAATAACACAATACAATGTCCAGATTGAAACCAGATAGTGGGGTAGAGAAATCAGCATTCGAATGAACAAGGGTAAAATGTATACATTCCACAAGAACATTATACCAACATTTCCCCCTTTAAGTACAATAAAATGTTCCTTTTCTTTCTATACAATAATACTTACAAAAGTTATAAAAAAGTATTATGTAAAATTTATATGTGCAATGTCCAGTCCATGTGTATTTAGCAACTTAGGAGAAAGAATATGATTTTCCTGTCTTGAAAAGTTTAGAGGAGAGGCAGAACCAAGATGTCGACTAGCACACACAGCTTCTCAGCTGTGGAAAAGCTGAATGTCTGCATTGGTGAGTGGAAGGACCTCTGAACCCAGGAAACTACGGTGAGGCTTTCTAAACTACAGGGAACATCACATGAGGTAAAACTTTGGTCTCGGGTCACCCCGGGACTTGTTTGAGGAAGGCAAGAAATGATCCTTTGATCTCCCGGCACTCCCCTCCCCCAGACCTCCCTCCTCCTCAGCACAGTGGACTCATCGAGATTTTCAGCACAGACCTAACTGCCTGGGGTCTGCAGCAGCTGAGGCAAAGCTCCAAGCCCTTTAGCGCCAACTGCCAGTGGTAGTGGTCTCGGAGTCCCAGACCCACTCAACAGCAACATCCTCCCAGGGCCCGAGTCTGCTAGCCCCCACACTGGCTCTGCAGGATCGCCATCACTGACAGTACAGGAACAGCACATAGTGACAGAGAATACACTATATAGTCACCAAAACCAGGCAGAAACGCCATACAAGCTAGGCACACCAGGTGATGGGCCTTCCAAGCTTGGAGAGCACAGTGGAGAGCCCTCAGGCCTTCCCAGAAAGCATCTGGACTGGCAACCCAGTCTCCAGCTACAACAGGACTTCCTAACCTGGCAGCAGAGCAGCATTGAGCTGGTGGGGCACATAAGCCCTCCAGCTTAAGACCAACCAGCTCCAAAGCAGAGAAAAGAGAGTCTAGTTAACCATATCCCAGCTGATTTGACCACCTTGAGATCTCCAGCTGTAGCTGGACCTCCTAACCTGGCAGTGGCAGCAGCACTGAGCTGGCAGAGTACATCAAACAAGCAGGGCCAAACCAGAGAGCAGAGAACCCGGATAACCCAATCCCTACCAAGTGACCTGCCTGAGAATGAGTGTACCCTTGAGAATCTGCAGAGCCCCAGATCCAGGGTCCTTCTAAAACAGAAGCCAGGCATCGAACCCCTCCAACCCACATACCCACTTTGGGAAACAGAGGGTCACTTAGGACATTGAAGCCTCTGCTCTGTGGGTCCAATTGAGGAGTTAAGGCACTTAATGTCAGAAATTGCACTGGGACCATGACTAGCACCTGCTACATATACAGTGCAGAGCCCCTCCCACACACTCAAGGATTCACCATTATCTATCATTTTGTCCCCCAAGACACACTTCCACGGACACTTCCACACACACACACACACACACACACACACACACAAACACACAAACATACACACACACACACATACACACACGCACACCTGCATTTTCCCCTTTTGAGCCTGCGTACTTTCCTCCCACAGGTACAGCTAGTCACAGGACCTCTCTCAGCTTGCTGAAGAACTCTCAGGACACCAGAGAGAGACAGTACCAGTCTAAACTGCAGAATCCAAAAACAAATAAGGATGGTTTCAGATAAACCAATGGCCAGGGGTAGGCAAAAGAACACTTCCAACATAAATCAGGACATCATGACTTTAACAGCAACCCCCAAAATTGACAGATACTCCAATTCATCAGAAGCACAGGAAAATTACTTTAAAGCTATGCTTACCCAACTATTTGAGACTCATAAAGAGGAAACAAACAACTCTCTCAGAACAATAGCCATGCAAATTCAGTCAGTTAAAGAGGAAATGAACAAATCTTTCAAAGACTTGGCCAATCAATTGGAGGTAAAGAAAGAAGAAATAGACAAAATTCTTAAAGAAACACAGGCAAACATAGCCAAACAAATAGAGGCACAAGTAGAGATAAAATTAGCGGCATATGGAAAAGAAATGAACAAAAAAATAGAGAACATCATAGAGAGACAGGAATCCACATTCAAACAGATGAAGGAAATGATGCAAGGCATGAAAACAGATCTAGAATCAATAAAGAAAACACAAATTGCAAAAACCCTTGAGCTGGAGAACTTGGAGAAAAGATCAGGAACCACAAAGGTAAGCATCACCAACAGAATACAAGAGATGGAAGAGAAAATCTCTGGAGCTCATAAAAGATACACTCACAAAAATTGATATTTCTCTCAAAGAAAAAGTAAAATCAGAAAAGTCCCAAACACAAAATATCCCAGAAATCAATGATGCCATGAAAAGACGAAATCTAAGAATAATAGGAATTGATGAAAAATATTTTCAAGAAAATCATAGAAGAAAATTTTCCCAACTAAAAGAAAGAGATGTCCATAAATATATAAGAGGCCTACAGAACACCAAATAGACTAGACCAGAAAAGAAACAAATCAGGTCACATCATAGTCAAAACACTAACTCTATAGAACAAAGAAAAGATATTAAAAGCAGCAAGGGAAAAAGGCCAATTAACATATGAAAGTAGATCTCTCAGAATAACACCGGACTTCTCATAAGAAACAATGAAAGCCAGAAGGGCCTGGGCAAGTGTCATGGAGACGCTAAGAGATCACAAATGTCAACCCAGAATACTATACCCTGCAAAGCTTTAAATCAACATAGATGGAGAAAACAAAATATAACATGACAAAACTAAATTTATGCAATATCTACACAGCAAACCAGCCCTACAGAAGATACTATAGGAAAACTTACTATAAGGAAAACTCCAATCCAATGAAAGCAACTTCACCAAAGAAAACATGGCATACAGATAATATCCCAACAAAAATAAAAATAAAACAAGCACAGTAAGAGCACCGACTCCAATACAAAAGAAACTAACATTTATTGGTCACTATTACCTATCAACATCAATGGACTCAACTCACCAATAAAAAGACACAGACTAACAGAGTGGGTGCAAAAACAGGATCCAACATTCTGCTGCATCCAAGAGACTCACCTCTGGAGCAAAGATAAACACTACCTCAGAGTAAAGGGCTGGAAAAAATGTCTTTCAAGCAAATGGACCCAGTAAACAAGCTGGGGTAGCTATCCTAATACCTAATAAAATAGACTTTCAACCAAAATTAATCAAAAAAGATGAAGAGGGACACTACATTCTCATCAAAGGAAAAATCAACCAAGAGGACATCAAATTCTGAACATCTATGCCCCAAATACAAGAGCACCTACATTCAATAACAAAACATTACTAAAACTTAAATCACACATTGATACCAACATCTTGATAGTAGGAGACTTCAACACCCCACTTTCAACAAGGGACAGATCATCTAGACAGAAACCTAATAAGGAAATAAAGGCACTTACAGAGGTCCTAAATCAAATGGACCTAATAGATGTCTAGAGAACTTTCCACCCAAACGCAAAAGAGTAGACATTCTTTTCAGCACCTCATGGAACCTTCTCCAAAGTAGACCATAGAGTTGGTCACAAAGCAAGCTTCAACAAATACAAGAAGATTAAAATAATCTCCTGTATTCTATCAGACCATCATGGACTAAAGCTGGACATCAACAACAATAGAATTAGAAAAAGCCAACAAGCACATGGAAACTGAACAAGTTGCTGCTCCATGATAGCTGGGTTAAGGAAGAAATAAAGAAAGGAATTAAAGACTTCCTAGACTTCAATGAAAATGAACGTACAACATACCTTAATTTGTGGGACACAATGAAAGCAGTGCTCAGAGAAAAATTCATAGCACTAAATGCCTTCAAAAAAATGTGACATATCATAAAAGCAACTTAATCGCCCAACTGAAAGCCCTAGAGAAAAAAAAGCAAATGCACCATAGAAGAGCAGACAGCTGGAAATAATCAAACTCAGGGAAGAAATCAATCAAATAGAAACAAATAAAACTATTCAAAGAATCAATGAAACCAAGAGCTGGTTCTTTGAGAAAATCAACAAGATAGACAAACCCTTAGCCAAACTAACTAAAAGGCAGAGAGAAACTATCCAAATCAGCAAAATCAGAAATGAAAATGGTGACATAATTACAGATGGTGAGGAAATCCAAACAATCATTAGGTCATACTACAAAAGCCTATATGCCACAAAATTTGAAAATCTAAAAGAAATGGACAATTTTCTTGATAGATTGCATTTACCAAAATTAAGTCAAGATCAGGTAGAAAGATTGAATAATCCTATTTCCCCCAAGGAAACAGAAGCAGTCATCAACAGTCTCCCATCCAAAAAAAAAAGTCCTTGGCCAGATGGATTCATTGCAAAATTCTACCAGACCTTCAAAGAAGTGCTAACTCCAATTTTCTCCAAACTATTCCACAAAATAGAAACAGAAGAAACATAACCAAACTCATTCTGTGAAGCCACAGTCACCTTGATACCTACACCACAAAAAGACCCAACAAAAAAAGAGAGCTTCAGACCTATCTCTCTTATGAACATTGATGCAAAACTACTCAATAAAATACTTGCAATCCGAATCCAAGAACATATCAAAGATATCATCCACCGTGACCAAGTAGGCTTCATCCCAGGCATGCAAGGGTGGTTCAACATATGGAAATCCATCAATGTAATCCACCATAAAAACAAACTGAAGGAGAAAAACTATATGATCATCTCCTTAGATGCCAAAAAAGCATTTGACAAATCCAACACCCATTCATGTTTAAAGTCTTGGAGAGATCAGGGATACGAGGCACATATCTAAACATAGCAAAGGCAATATACAGCAAGCCTATAGCCAATATCAAACTCAATGGAGAGAAATTTAAATCAATCCCACTGAAATCAGGGACAAGACAAGGCTGCCCACTCTCTCCATACCTCTTCAATATAGTATTTGAAGTCCTAACCAGAGCAATAAGACAACAAAAGGAGATCAAGTGGGTACAAATCAGAAAGTAAGAGGTCAAAGTGTCCCTATTCACAGATGATATGATAGTATACATAAGTGACCCTAAAAATTCAACCAGAGAACTCCTCCAGCTGATAACCACCTTCAGCAAAGTGGCAGGATACAAATCACCTCAAAAATAAATCAGAACTCTTCCTGTATACTAAAGACAAAAGGGCAGAGAAATAAATAAGGGTAACCATGCCCTTCACAATAGCCACAAACCATATAAATTACCTTTGGGTGACATTAACCACGCAAGAGAAAGACCTGTTTGAGTAAAACTTCAAGTCTCTGAAGAAAGAAAATGAAGAAGATCTCAGAAGATGGAAAGATCTCCTATGGTCATGGATTGGTAGGATTAATATTATGGAAATGCGCATCCTACCAAAAGCAATCTACAGATTCAACACAATTTCCATCAAAATTCAAACTCAATTCTTTACAGACCTTGAAAAAAAAGATTCTCAGCTTCATATGGAGAAACAAAAAACCCAGTATCTCTGAAATGGTCCTGTACAACAACAGATCATCTGGAGGTATCTCCATCCCTGATCTCAAGCTGTACTACAGAGCAATAGTAATAAAAACTGCATGGTATTGGCATATAAACTGAAAGCAGGATCAATGGAACCAAGTAGAAGACCCAGAAATAAACCCATACACATATGAATACTTGATTTATGACAAAGCAGTCAAATCCATTCAATGGAAAAAAGACAGCATCTTCAAAAATTGGTGCAGGTCCAACTGGATGTCTACATGCAGAAAAATGAAAATAGATTCATATCACCCTACACAAAACTAAAGTCAAAGTGGATCAAAGACCTCAACATAAAACCATATACTGTAAATTGGTTAGAAAAAAAAGTGGGGAACAACCTAGAACTCATTGGCACAGGAGACAACTTCCTAAACAGACCACCAACAGTACAGGCTCTAAGAGCAATGCTTAATAAATGGGACCTCATGACGCTGAAAAGCTTCTGTAAAGCAAAAGACACCATCATCAAAACAAAATGACTGCCTACAGATTGGGAAAGAATCTTCACCAACCCTTTATCTGACAGAGGGCTAATATCCAGTATATATAAACAGTATATATAAAGAAGCTGAAAAGCAACAAACCAAGTAATCCAATTAAAAAATGAGGAACAGAGCTAAACAGAGAATTCTCGATAGAGAAATATCGAATGGCAGAGAAACACTTAAAGAAATGCTCAACCTCATTAGCCATTGGGGAAATGCAAATCAAAACGACCCTGAGATTTCACCTTACACCCATCAGAATGGCCAAGATTAAAAACTCAAGTGACAACACATGCTAGAGAGATTGTGGAGGAAGGGGTAACCTAACCCTCCTCCATTGCTGGTGGGAATGTAAACTGGTATAACCACTTTGGAAGTCAATCTGGTGCTTACTCAGACAATTAGGAATAACTCTTCCTCAAAACCCAGCTATACCACTGCTAGGTATATACCCAAAATTTGCTCAAGTATACAACAAGGACATCTGCTCAACCATGTTTGTAGCAGCTTTATTCGTAATAGCCAGAACCTGAAAACAACCTAGATGTCCATCATTGAAGAAATGGATACAGAAATTGTAGTATTTTTACACAATGGAATACCACTCAGCAATCAAAAATGAGGAAATCATGAAATTTGCAGGCAAAGGTGGGATCTAGGAAAGGTCATTCTGAGTGAAGTATCCCAGAAGGAGAAAGACAAACATGGAATATACGTGCTTATATAGACCTACAAGATACGATAAACATAATGAAGTCTATACACCTAAAGAAGATAAACAAGAAAGCAGCCAGGAGGTTAGCTGATCAATCCTCACTTAGAAAGACAAATGACATGTGCATTGAACGTATGACAGGAGTCTACTGCAGAAGGCATCTAAAAGACTATACCAAGCAGCATTTCAAAACAGATACTAAGACTCATAACCAAACTTTTGGCAGAAGGGGAGTTAGTATGACGGGGAAAGGATAGGAGCCCCACAAGGACCAAATATATCTGGGCACAGGGGATTTTTCTGAAACTGTTTCTCCAACCAAAGACCATGTATGGATATAACCTAGAACCTTTACTTGGATGAAGCTCGTGGTAGCTCAATAACCAATTGGTTTCCCATAGTAAGGGGAACAGGGACTATTTCTGACAGGAACTCAATGGCAGGCTCTTTCACCTCCCCACCCCCAAAGGGAGGAGCAGTCCTGCTAGGCCACAGAGGAGGGCTTTGCAGCCAGCCCTGAAGAAACCTGATAAAACAGGGCTAGATGAAAAGGGAGGAGGTCCTCCCCAATCAGTGGATTTAGAAAGGGGCAGGGAGAAGCTGGGGGAGGGAGGGTGGAATTGGGAGGGAATAAGGGAGCAGGATACAGCTGGGATACAGAGTTAATAAAATGTGACTAATAATAATAAACAATAAAAAAATCACAGAATAAATGCCTCATAGAAAATAGAGACAAAAATCCCTGGCAATAATCAATGAGAACTGATTGGGAATCGTGTGGGAAAATTCTCCCCAATGTTTCAGATATAGTTTAGAAGAATAGCCATTGTGATTACATGCCTTAGCAATTGTGAATTTGTGTCTCAGAGAAGGTCATGTCGCTCCTCTAACTTTTACCCAATCCTGTAACTCAAGACATGAGTCCCCCCCCCCCCGACTTGCTGTCATGGAAACATGTACCACCCCCCGCTTGATGTCATGGAAACCCCATGCTCACAGACTTTCCCTTCAAAAATCCTGCTCACTCAGAGCTCGAGGTCCCACTTCTCTACTGATGAGTCACTGAGACTTGGGTCCCGAGTTCCATGGCTCTCATAATAAAGCTCTCTTGCTGTTGCATCGAATTGTTTCCTGGTAGTCTCTGACGGTCCTGTGAAACTGGCATTACATTACATGAAAAAAAAAATTTCTTAAATTCCAAACAACTTAAGCTTAATTGTGGACTTATAACTCTTTGGTCTTCAAATCCACCAAAGACCTGAGAAGTAATAAATTAGTTACTGAAGTAAATAGGAAGTGCATGTTAGCAGCTACCAAAAAACAAGAACAACCAAAAGAAAACAAACAAATCAATTGACAGAGACAGTTTGATGCCTGAACAAATACCAAGAACACTCTATAACATTGGAGCATCATCTTCAGCCTTCTAGCTCAGTATATTAAACAGACATATATTTGAAACAGGAACTATTTAGGACTTACTTATCCTTTCTTGGCAGAGTTCAGCAGTCGACTTGGCCTGCATTTAAGCTTGCCCATTTTTGGCAGAATTCGGTCTGATGTGAAACAAGGGCATTTTCTTTTTATCTGAATGGCTCATTTGCCACATTTGAAGCCATCTCCATATGGAGGTTCTTTGATACTCATCATATTCTTTGAGGTAACCTGGGTGCTGCCAGGAGATGACCTATTTCATTGTCAAACAATCTTTAAAATAATGAAAATATTTTTTAAATGCCATATTCTATAGGTCGCTGAGATAGGTAAGAAAACTTACCCATCTGTCTGTTAAACCTATGGTGTATATTCCTGTAATAAATTAGACTAGTGTCTGATATGTCTATGAGTTAATTAACTAACAATTAACTTGCATTACCTAATATCCTAATCTTATTTTCTCTCTGAATAAGATCATTAACAACTTAACAATCTCCCAATGACAATAAACATTCTTAGCCCCAGAAAACAATCAAAACCTACCCAAACCCCTTTAAAGAAAATTGGGCATCATTCTCATGAGTTTTTTTCTAGCTGATTTTTTGGACATACAAAAATCCTGTGGGGGAGGGAAGGAGCAAAGGAAACTGGGAAAAAATGGTTAATTAAGCAAACATTAACATTTGTGGTCCAGTCTTTGAATGTTGAGAAATTTCAGGCTTAATAGAAGTCCTGTTTGGAACAGTCTAAAATGTTGAACCAACCAATGGAGATTAGTAGCTTTCTTAATAGCTCTCTAGGGAGCAGGCTTTGATGAAAAACAGCAATTGAAGCAGCTGAGGCATGAATAAGCAGAATTCTGGAACATGCAAGATCCTGGAACAGATATGTCAACATCTCCACATGCTGGAAGGATGAATTCTGTCAGGTATGATCTAGTGTCTCCGGTGTTCTGTCCTTTTGTTCTGCAAACACAGAATTTCTTACAAGCATTATACATTCCTAAAATTATAAATGTTTGAGATGTGCAGGATGAAACTAAACTGTAAACCTATTTTATCTGTGCCAATTAAAAGAATGCACAATAAATTTTGAGGTATTGTAGCCAAGGATTTATTGGCCATGTATTGTTGTAGTTCTGGCTAGAGACATTTTTATCTCAGTCAGTTTCAGAGTTGTTTCCACGTAAAGAGGTCAGCAATTTATGTTACCTGTTCTGTTTAGTCTTCTTGACTTCTTTCTTCTTGTGTGTGGCCAAGATCTTCTGGTGGTCTTCTTTTGTCACATCTGATTTTTCTTAGTTTTGATGGAACCCTTAATTTCTCTTCTCCTGTATGAATATATGCAAAACCTCTTCCCCAGCATAACACATTCCCTGCTTTCCATGTGAAGTTAGGGTATCTTTGAAATATATAGGTTAAAATAATCCAGGAGGTTTTTTTTCTATAAACCAGTGTCTCTCTACAGCCGTTGTTTGTTGTTCATTAACACTTAAATTTAAGGTCAATAAAGCATTATGCAATCTGTCTCTGGGAGTGTCTCTGACACTCTTCCCTGTTTGTTAAGCATGTCCCTTAAAGTACAATTGGATCTTTCAATGACTGCTTGACCTGTTGGATTGTGTGGTATACCTATGACATGTTTTATCTTATGATATGTAAAAAAATAATTTCGTTTTATTAGAGACATACACTGTAGCATTATCAGTCTTAATTTGTTTAGATATGCCCTAATTGCCATCACTTATAATAAATGCATAATAACCAAATCAGCCTTTTCATTATTTAAGGATTTTGCCTGTTGAAACCCTGAATATGTGTCTATAGGATGGTGCATATATTTCAGTTTACCAAACTCTGTAAAATAAAACATGTCCATTTGGCAAACTTCATTTCTTTTGTTACCTTTATTGTAACTTCCTGCAGGTAGTGGAGTTTGGTTATATAAAGAACAAATGGGGCATTTTCTCACAATTTCTTTGGCTTGTTGTCAAGTGATAGAAAACTCTCTTTTTAAACTTTTCCTGTTAACATGGTGTTTTTATGAAATTCTGAGTCCTCTAACACACTTCCTATCAATGGTTGATCAATTTTATCATTGCCTTGTGCTAGAGGGCCTGGTAGACCCAAATGAGATCTGACATGTGTTATATACAATGGATTTTTTCTAATTCTGATTACTTGTTATAATTAAAAAAAAAACAGTGAAGATAAGTCTAAATTATCCTGAATTAGATCAACAGTTTTTATATGCAGAACAACTCTTTCTGCATTTCAAGGGTCAGTGACTATATTAAAATATTCTTGAAAATCTGATAACACCAAGAGAATTGTATATTGTTCTGATATTTGAACTGAATCAGGACTCTCTACCACTTTACTCACATCTTCTGATTTATAACTGCCCTTTTTGATTTACTGGTATCCATATAAAATGTGGAGGCTCCAGAAATTTGATCTCCTTTTATTATATGAGGAAGAATCCAGTTGGTTCTTTTTATAAACTGAAGTTGCTTGCTTTTTGGGTATCTGTTGTTGATTTGTCCCAAAATTCACTACAAGCTCTTTGCCAGTATTCAGTGTCTGCCCATAATGATGCAATCTCATCACTGGTAAATGGGACCACATTTTTTACTGGATCTATTTCAGCTAATTGATGAAGTCTCATTTTTCCTTTTAGGATGATTTCAGAAATCTTTTCTACATAGGTTTTTAATTTTTATTTTGTTTGTGTGCCAAAAATATCCATTCTAAGACATAATACTTCCTCTGAATAAGAATTCCTGTGGGAGAATGAGTGGAAGGCAAGATAACCAAAACATAGGCCATCTTTGGATCAATATGGTTGATATATGCATCTTATAATTTCCTTTCTACTAGAGCCAATTCCTTTCATGCTTTAGTTGATAATGTTCTTGGAATATTTAAATCATTATCACCCTGTAAGGTTTGAAATAAGTTACTTAGCTCTTGAGTAGCTAAAACAATGGTAGGCCATAGCCAGTTAATATCTCCCAGAAATTTTTGAAAATCATTAATAGGTCTTAATGGGTTTCTTCTAATTTGTACCTTTTGTGGTCATATTTTCTATAGACCAATTTTGTACTCTAGGTAATAAATAGAATCTCCTCTTTGTATTTTTTTCAGGAGCAATCTGTAATCCCCAACAAGGCAAAGTTTTATTTACTTCATCAAAAAAAATTTTCTAATGTTTTCATATCTGAATCAGCCAACAAGATATCATCCATATAATGGTAAATTATGGATTGAAGAAATTGCTTACGAATTGTCTCCAAAGGCTTTTGTACAAAATAGTGGCACAAAGTAGGACTGTTTAACATCACCTGTGGTTAAGACTCTCCAGTGATATCTCTTTATTGGACAGCTTCTATTCAAAGTGGCTACTAGGAAAACATGTTTTCCTATCATGTTCATGTAAAGGAATTGTGAAAAAGCAATTCTTTAAAACGAAAACTATGATATGCCATTCATTAGGAAACAAGGAAGACAATGGGATTCTGTACTGTAATGATTCCATTGGCTAACTAATTTTGGTAATTGCTCTGAGATCTGTTAACATTCTTCATTTGCTAGATTTCTTTTTGATAACAAATACAAGATAATTCTAAGGGCTGTTGGATTCCTTTACATGTTGAGCCTCCAGCTGTTCTAGAACTAGCTGTTCTAGTGCCAGTAATTTTTTACTCATAGGCCATTGTTCAATTGAAAAGACAGCCTCTGCTGTATTTTGTTTATGGACAGTCTGGACAGCTTGCAACTCTTTTTGGTGGCATTTTTTAATAATTTTAACTTCTTTTTATTATTTATTTATTTTTTTGAATTGTATTTTTTTCTTATCAGTTACATTTTATTAACTCTGTATCCTAGCCATGTCCTTCCCCCTCATTCCTTCCCAGTCCTTCCCTCCCTCCCTCATCTCCACCGTGCCCCTTTCCAAGTCCACTGATAGAGGGGGACCTCCTCCCCATTTATCTGATCCTGTTTTATCAGGTATCTTCAGGACTGGCTGCAAAGCCCTCCTCTGTGGCCTAACAGGACTGCTCCTCCTTTGGGGGGGTGGGGAGGCCAAAGAGCCAGTCATTGAGTTCCTGTTAGAAATAGTCTTTGTTCCCCTCACTTTGGGAAACCAATTGGTTACTGAGCTACCACAGGCTACATCTGAGCGAAGGTTCTAGGTTATATCCATACATGGTCCTTGGTTGAATGTCAGTCTCAGAAAAGACCTTTTGCTCAGATATATATTGGTCCTTGTGGAGCTCCCATCCTTTCCCCATCAGACTAACCCCCCTTCTTTCTTATGATTCCCTGTACTCTGCCAAAGGTTTGGACATGAGTCTTTGCTTTGAAAACACTGCTAGTTAGAGTCTTTCAGATGTGCTCAGTAGACTCCTGTCATAAGTTCAATGCACATCCCATCTGTCTTTCTAAACAAGGATTGATCATCTTACCCCATGTCTGCTCTCTTGATTATCTTTTTTAGGTGTATAGATTTCATTATGTTTATCATACCTTATGTGTCTATATAAGTGAGTATATACTGTGTTTGTCTTTCTTTTTCTGGGATATTTCACTCAGAATGGTGTTTTCTAGATCCTACCATTTGCCTGCAAATATCATGATTTCCTCCTTTTTTATTGCTGAGTAGTATTCCATTGTGTAAAAATACCACAATTTCTGTACCCATTCCTCCATTGATGGACATCTGGGTTGTTTCCAGGTTCTGGCTATTACAAAAAAGCTGCTATAAACATGGTTGAGAAAATATCCCTTTTGTTTACCTGAGCTAAGTTTGGGTGTATACCTAGCAGTGGTATAGCTGAGTCTTGAGGAAGCACTATTCCTAATTATCTTAGAAAGTGCCAGATAGATTTTCAGAGTGGTTGTACCAGTTTACATTCCCACCAACAGTGGAGGAGGGTTCCCCTTTCTCCACATCCTCTCCAGCGTGTGTTGTCACTTGAGTTTTTCATCTTGGCCATTCTGATGGGTGTAAGGTGATATCTCAGGGTCGTTTTGATTTGCATTTCCCTGATGGCTAATGATGTTGAACATTTCTTTAAGTGTTTCTCTGCCGTTCGATATTTCTCTGTCGAGAATTTTCTGTTTAGCTCTGTTCCCCATTTTTTAAGTGGAACACTTGGTTTGCTGCTTTTCAGCTTCTTTAGTTCTTTTTATATACTGGATATTTTAACTTCTTTATCCGGAGTATTACCTGTTATTTGGCTTGCCCCTGAAATTGGGGGGATGTTAATCTGGGTTTTCTACTGTTGTAACAGATCTCATCCCCATAAGTTTATGGCTATATCAGCCACACATGACCTTAATTTTCCTATTTGACCTTCTGGTCTTGTACATTTCAGCTACCTGATACTTTGTTTTACTTTGAATAAAGTTCCACCTCCTTGGAATTGGATATCCAACTCCTGAATTGGCCAATATGGAGACCAGGATTTAGGAGTAATAATTGTGACATCAGCCCTAGTATCCCACCATGCCTTCAATTTCAATATTATTTAAAATTATCTTTAACTTTGGCTTTTGATCATCTACAGATGTTTGCCAATATATTTGTTTTTTTGTTTCCTTTCTGGTTTATATATATATATTTATTTATTCACAGAACTTGCTCTGACCTAGCTGTCTGATTTTTTAATGTTTATTCCCAGAGCAGTGGTGTTTAATTTTCTTTTTTTTTTCTTTTTCTTTTTATTATTTTCTTTTTTTTATTTTTATTTTTATCAGTTACATTTTATTAATTCTGTATCCCAGCCATGCCCCGAACCCTCGTTCCCTCCCAGTCCCTCCCTCCCTCCCTCATCACCACTGTGCCCCTTTC
>REGO01000435.1:1207913-1224045 GCA_010120015.1 Rhombomys opimus | reverse complement strand
TTCAGCTGATAAACACCTTCAGCAAAGTGGCAGGATACAAAATCAACTCAAAGAAATCAGAAGCCCTTCTGTATACCAAAGACAAAAAGGCTGAGAAAGAAATTAGGGAAACAACACCCTTCACAATAGCCACCAATAACATAAAGTACCTTGGTGTTTAATTTTCTTGTGGAGGAGTATCTCTGTTCTGTATTGGGGCCTGCGAGAGGCCCCCTTGGGCATTTTTTGATTAAGAATTACCCGGTTTATCTGTTACTGCTCTACAATCACTAGGCCAGTGTTGACCCTTGACACATCTACATATTCTTGGAAGCATAGGCTCCTTTTTTGAATTATTTTGGTTTCCCTGTAACTCCCTTTATAGCAACCTTGTCCATCACAATTAAAACATTTCCCAAGGTCTTTAAGGTTAGCTTCTCCTATCAAGGTCATACTGGGTCAGCAAGGTATGGTGTCAGTAGTATTTCTAATCTATTCATCTATTGGTGCAGATCTTGCTCTTAATGGCCTTATTGCTTCTTTGCATTCAGTATTAGCATTTTCAAATCTAAAGATTCTATTAATGCCTTTCTAGCTAGTGGATCTGATATACTCCTATCCACACCTGA
Source organism: Rhombomys opimus (assembly GCA_010120015.1). Taxonomy (NCBI): domain Eukaryota; kingdom Metazoa; phylum Chordata; class Mammalia; order Rodentia; family Muridae; genus Rhombomys; species Rhombomys opimus. The sequence goes on along the minus strand of REGO01000435.1, from coordinate 1,223,437 downwards.
AGTCAATCTTTGCCAAATGTTAGTGAATGCCTCACTTTGACCTTGTATAATCTGAGAGAATGGCTCAGGCCTTTTTCCTGATTCCTCAACCTTGTCCCAGGCATTTAAAGCTGCTAGGCTTAGATAATGCTAAGGTTTCCTCATTTTATACAGCTTATAACTCTATGTCAGTGCATTGGCCATCACCAAGCAAAAGCTCTTTAGAAACACCAACACCTCTGGCTCTATTTTTATGTGCTATTTCTCTAGCCTCTTCTCTCCACCATGAAAGCCATTGCAAATATGGCCCAAGTTCTAATATTGCCTTTGCCATATCCTCCCAGTCTCTTGGAATTACCCTACTTCTGATTGACCAGGAAGTCAGCATTTGTTTTACATTCCAAATTTAGTGACATTTTCCTTAAATTTCTTCAGATCTAGCACTTCCACAGGGTGCCATTCAGCTTCCTGATAATCCTGTGAATGATAATCGTCTGCTGGTCTCCGTTGTAAACTGACTGCATAAGCTAGCATTTGTTTTCTAACCACCTTTGGTTGGCTTTCTTTATTTTTATCTTTTGCCTCAGCCTGAGTATTCTCTTTACATAGTATCTAAACTCTTAAGATATGTAGCCATATTTCACACCTATCTCTCTGTTGTTTGTCTTGTTCAATAATCTCTTGAATCTCTTGTTTTATGCCTCACTTCCAACTTTTAATATTTTCTTTATATTGCTCTAGTTGTTAGTTGTGTTGTTCCAGTGTCTTTTCTAAAACCTCTGCCCTATCATCCGGTTGTTCATCCTGTTCTGTAAGTTTTGCTATCCCTTGTTTTATGTCCTTTTTCAAACCTTCATTTTTTTTAATATTGTTCTACTTGCTCTTTGTGCTGTGCTGTACCTCACAATGCTCCTGTTTATCAGCTCACACAAAATAGGTGTAGTTTTGTCTCCCACTTGTAGCTTAGAATTATTTTACCAGATACCTACTCCTCCCCCAATCTGTTGAGTGCCTGTCTGATTTGGAAAAGCACTTAGTTTTGGACCTATTAAACTGGCCTTTTTCCTTTACATAAGCTTTTCTCCTGAGAAGGCAGTTTAAACAGCCTCCTAGATCTTACCAGTTCAGATGCTTGAGGCTTCTAAGTGTGTCTCTGGCTCCTGTTTGCAGGGAGAAGTTATTTTTTCTGCCTCTCTCACTGGATCCTGAGCTCTTCCTCACTCTGGGAAGTTATTGGGTGCACAAATGTTTGTTCCTCAGATAAACAAGAACCCCTTCTCAAAGAGATTTTGAGAAGGGATTTTCTGCCTGAGTTGGCAAAGTCTGTCTTTGAGAAGCTTCCCTGTCAAAGAGCCAGCTTTTTTCTTTTTTTGTAATTACACTTTATTCACTTTGTATTCCCCCTGTAGCTCCCTCCCACCTCCCTTCCCAATCCCCCCTTCCTTCTCCATGCATGCCCCTCCCCAAGTCCATGATCCTTCCTTCCTAGTCTATTAAGTCTCATCAGGAGTGGCTGCTTTGTTTTCCTCTGTGGCCTGGTAAGGCTACTCACCCCTCAGGGGGAGGTGATAAAAGAGCAGGCCAATCAGTTCATGGCAGAGGCAGTCCCTCACTTGAACACTGAACTGCCATGGGCTACATCGGTACAGGGGTTCAAGGTTTTCTCCATGCATGGTACTTGGTTGGAGTATGAGTCTTACGAAAGACCCCTGTGCTCAGATTTTTTGGTTCTGTTGCTTTCCTTGTGGAACTCCTGTCCTCTCCAGATCTTACTATTTTTTCTCTTCCTAAAGAAAATATCCCTCTGGGGTTTCTATGTATCAATTTTAGTTATTCTGCAGCCTGCTGGAGGCCTTGCTGCTCTACAGGGGGGCTGTCTAATCAGGAATCTGTGAGCTCCTAGTTTAGGAACTGCATTGCTTTGTTGTTAAGGAACAGAACTAAAAAACTGCTCTATAGTTTTCTTTTATATGTAACTTCTTGATGGATTACTATAAATTCTGCCCCACATTGTTATGCTATTTGTTGTAGATTATTAATATTTATTATGTTATTCCTAAACTAGCTGTATACTGAAATCACCACAAAGAAATGAGGATTTCTTTAATTAACCTAGAGCACAATGCTGGGCAATAAATAGTAACTCCATCCTAAACCTCCAAGCATGCATAGTTTTCTCAGATTTCCAACATTATACTTGCTTTTAGTCATACCTTAGGTCCATTTCATCTCTCTTCATGGTTTCAAGTCCTCTGCTGCCAATCTCTCCTTTCCCACTCCTCCCCCTCTCTCCCTTCCCCTCCCCTCTGGATGTCCCACCCTATTCTATCCAGAGCTCAGCATTAGCTGGTTGTTTTATTGACAATACAGAGACCAAATGGTGGCATGTTTACACAAACTTGAGCCAGGTGAAGCTTAGAATAAATAACACAATGCAATGTCCTGCTTAAAACCAGATGGTGGGGTAGAGAAATCAGCATTGGAATGAACAAGGGTAAATTGTATACATTCCACAAGAACATTATATCAAAAAGTAGTATTCGGTTTTATCCTTCATCTTTGGACTATCTCTTCTCTGGTTGTTGTTCACCCAGTTTTAAGTATGGGCTTCATCTTGGAGTGGGCCCTGTGTCAAATCAAACTTTGGTTAATTACTCCCACCAGCTTTGTGCCACCACTGTCCTAAAATATTTTGCAGGAAAGACAACATTGTAAATAAAATGGTTTGTGCCTGGGGTGGTGTTTGCATTTCTTGTTTGGTAGCCTAGAGAGTACCTTCCTGTATCCAAAACACTAGAACCTAGGGCTGAAGGTTCTATGTAAAATCTGTTTTGTCATCTCCATGTTTAATAAGTTGCATGAATGTTATACTCAGATATGAGACCTTGTCTTACTAACAATCTACTTTGTTTAGGGATCTCCATGAAACCCCCTTTCTCCAAGACAATTGGCTATAACCCAGTACATATTCTGTAAGCTTCTATTGGTGATAAGAGATGGACAGTTGTGATTCTGTCTATTATGTAGAGATTTTAATAGGATCTCCTTTATATATTTTAGAAAGTTTCCACTACATTAATTTTTCATACCACACCTCATTTGCTCCTCAATATTCTCTCTCCCCACATTCTCTCCTTTGACTCCTTCTTCCCTCCTGCTACTGACCTATGATTCTCCTGTTCTTATTATCCTCACAAGTCCACCCATAAAATGTATCCTATTTCCCTTCCTAGCGAGATACATGTGTCCTGCCCCCTAGTACCTTCCTCTGGGTTTACAGATTGCAGTTTGATTACCATTTATGTAAGGGCTAATGTACACATATAATTGAATACATACCATATTTATATTTCTGGGTCTGGTTTACCTCATTCAGTTTCTTTTTCTACTTCAATCTATTTGCCTGAAAATTTCATGATGCTACTTTTTTTTTTTTTAACAGCTGAGCAATATTTCACTGTGTAAACGTGCCATATTTTCTTTATCCATTCTTCTTTTGAGGGACTTTTAGCTTGTTTTTCCAATTTCTGGATGTTATGAATAAAGCAGAAATGAACATGGTTGAGCAAGTGTTCCTGTGGAAGGATGAAGCATAATTTTGTACACTCCCATGAGTGGTATAAGTACATCTTGATGTGTATTGATTCTCATCATTCTACAGTATCACCACACTGATTTACATACTGGCTATAAAAGTTTGATGCTCTTTTTCATTTCAAGAGATTAATATTTCCTGCTAAATAGCTTTTAAAAATATAAGTGTAAACCTTCACATTTTCATAAGGATTTCACACATGAGCATTGTACTTGTATACTTTCTATCCAGCTCTTCATCCTCTCCTCTTGTGTATCCCAACTTTCTTTCAAATACATTACCTTTTCCTTCATATATATTCATATGTATCTATATACATTGCATACATGTATGCATATGCATATACATATAACTTGCTGAGTCCATCTAACGTTACCCATGAATACATGTATTTAAGGATAACCATTTGGGAGTGGATAACCTCAGGTGTTCATCCTTGGAGAAGTGAGTCTCCTTTTTTCAGCAGACTATAATTGCCTATAGTTCTTCATATTCAAGAGGGGTCTTGTGTAACCCACTCCCATCTACACTGATATGACAAATTTCTTTCCATTGTGCAGGTCTCATTTAGGCAATCATGTTGCTAAGTTTCTTGAGTGTAGTTTCCCTGTCATATACAATATATACTTTTTCTCAGCACATGTCCTATTCCTCTTGCTTTTTAATTGTTTCTCTCCCTGATGAAAACAACATGTTTATGCTTACAAAAAAAGGAGGTGTGGACTTAGGCGTCAAACGTATTCCCAAACTCACGTTTTTACATTCATAATATGAAGATTTAGTGGAGAGAACCAAATCTGTCTTCTCTCTAAGGGCTCTTATTTCCTGTTAGTTGATAAAGATATATTTGTGGTGTCATACTCTTTCTGCCTCCAACATGGAGTCTTTCATTGGAAACAACTTTAAAACACCTGAATGCCATGAGCTTAGCTCAGGAGTAGAATATCATCAATGACTGTCATTTAAAGTTATAAAAAATAAGGAAGGGAACTTACTGTGCAGAAAGTAAAAATATTAGAAAAGTTTGTTAGGGATTATGCATGTGAACTATGAGGTTTTATTTTAAATGATTCCTTTCTGTCTTTTTGTTTTGTTCTTTTTACCCCTTCAGAGTTATGTAGAATGCTTGTTTGACATGAACATTGAGATCCTACATGAAAAAAAAATCCTAATTAACATTATTTTTAATGTTTTAATTTTTAATGTTGCTTTATTTAGTAGCTGAGACAATTCTAAATGCTGAGAGAAAGAGAGGGAGAGAGGGAAAGAGAAAGAGGTCATCGAAATTTTCTATGCATATAATTCAATTACAGCTTGGAAATTTGTTTCTTTTTATATAAAACTTAATGTAATGGAAATCCTATTTTTTAGTTTAATATTTTAAATTCATGATATTTTGATCATAGTCTTTTCTCTCTTCCAACACTTCTCATATTCTCCCCACCCCTCCTTACCTGTCCAACTTCGTTTCTCAAAAAATGGAAAAACAACAATTAAAATAACCAACAGAAAAGAAAATCAAAACACACAAACTATAAAAAGAAAATCAATAAGTCAAAAGAACCAAAGCGAAAAATCCACAAAATATCATATTTGTTTTGTGTAAGCCAATGACTGTTGGACTTGAAATCTGCTCTGGATTATTTGATATATCCCGTGACAGTCCAATGGACAACAAATATTTTTTCTTTTACCAGCAAGTATCAACTACATATACCTTCCTACTTCAGAGTGGAACTTTGTACTTTCTAGTACAGGAATTTGGTCTGATTTGAATATGTATCAGTTTCTTGTGCATGCTGTCTCTACCTCTATAAGGTTTTTGTTTTTTGTTTGTTTGTTTATTTGGTTGTATTTTTTTATAAGTCAATCCTAATGTTTGTAAAAAAAAAAAAAAAAACAGCTTCATTAGAGTTACAAACCACCTCTGACTCTCAAAATCTTTCTACTTCCTTTTCTGGAAGGAGATGGAGTTAATAATGGTATCTCATTTAGGACTGAGTGTTCCAAAGTCTCCCACTCTTTGAACATTGTTAAGTTGTGGGTTTCCTTGTTAAGTAATCTTCATGTCTACAGCAAGAAGATTCTCTGATGAATGTTAGTCAGTGCTCTGCTCTGTGCCTATAGCAATATATCACTAGGCTTCATTTTATTGCTATGTTCCTATATCAAAATAACAGTAGTCAGTTTTCCTCAAGGAACATAACCTATCTGGTCTCAGGTTTTAAGCCATTTTTTTTTTTCTGTGCCAGATATGGATTCAATTTTATGGAATTGACCTTAACCTCCCCCCCCAAAAAAAACAGGTTACTCCTATAACAAAGAACTTTTGTGCATTTTATGCAAAGGACTATACATTTTACTATGGAGAGAAATGTTCATACATGTTCATTGTTACTCTGTATCATGAAATTTGAAGTAAACTAGATATTTATTAACCAATGAATGGATAATGAAAATATGGTACAGATTTTACAATTAAATATTTATCTGTTAAGAAAAATTAAATTTTCTAGTAAATGGATGAATCTAGAAATCATAATTCTAAGTGAGATAAACAAAACTCTCAAGGACAAATATTGTATGTTTTCTCATATATATATATAAATTTTGGCTTTTTAAGCAGTAGAAATTTATTTCCTTTCTAATAATAACAGATATTAGGTAGCTATTAAGCAATGAGGGTTTAGGAGGGGATCTTCCAAAGAAAGATTAATAAACTGTAGTATTATAAAGAGATAAAAAGTAAACTAAAATAGTAGGAATTAATACAGAAAAGAATGTATGTGTAGGTAAAGGAGAATAAAACTGGTACCTAACTAGAAGTTTTACCCCTTTTGACTAGAATTAATAGTGTTGGAAATTATTTGCATGCTACTAGATGAGAAAAATAATCATTACAATCACACATCTACAAACATTGTGACCTAAAACAGAGATCTGTCTGCAAGATCTGCTGTTTGAGTAATTTTTAAAAATATATTTATTTAGTTAGTTAGTTATTAGTTCATTTATTTATTTGGTTTTTAGAGACAGAGTTTTTCCATGGAGACTTGACTGTTCAGGACTCACTTTGTGTACCAAGCTGGCCTCAAACTTACATCAATCCTCCTGTACTACTTCCATGAGTGCTTGGATAAAAAGTATACACCAAGACCCACAGCTTGTTTGAATAACTTTATCCATCTAGACTCTATTAGAATAAATAGACTGAGGTGTATTATTTACAGAACCAGATAAGAGTATTTCTTTTCTCCAATAGTCTGTGAAATTTTGAGTTGCATATTTCTGTCAGAATAATGAAGTTCTTTATGTAAGGTTTCTTTTTTAACACTTGCTGCTTATTCATTTTCCTGCTTACCCTTACCTCCCTGGGGCTACTGAGATCTCTATGGGAATTATCCTAGGAACAGAATCAAAATCAGGTAGTTATTTTGTTTTCCTATTTACTTTTTTTTCCACTTTGCAGAAAATACTATGCCTTATATGGTCTTAAGTAAAATTAATCCATTAACAGATCATTTGAGAAAAGAATTCTAAATTGCACTCCCTCTATATACAATATAATGGCAGTTGGTTAAGAACATCCATGGGGCATTCTGACAATGTGTATAAAGTAGGCAGGAGATGAGGAGAGTGAAAGATGAAACTGCAAGACAGAGAAAATAAATATCTGAATGGTTAAAAGCATAAATAAAGAAATAAATAAAATAAAATAAAATAAAGAAGCTTAATGTCATATATAGATTCAGGCAAACCCTACAGTCGATTTTTTACTTTCTATGCAATATAACCCAGTTCAAGAGAAGTAATAACACCTTCCCTAAATGTGACATGTTTCTAAACACAATGAAATAAGTAAGTTGGAATGGAAAGATCCTTGCTTTGAAGTCTTATAAAATACTAAGTTGATTGAATATTTCACTCTCTCTCTCTTTCTCTCTCTTTCTCCCCAAGCATACACACACTCACACACGAGTTGATCATTACTATACTCTTTTTCTTTCTCTTGCCTACTATTCCAAAGAAACCACAATATCCTTGTAAAAACTTACCTCTCTCCCTGTGATCTTCAGACTGAATGAAGTGTAGAAATTTAAAAAACAATCATCTTATTATTGAACCTCCCCAAGGGCCACAGTCTAATTGGGTGTTTCCTTAATATTTTTTTTTTAATTTTATTGATTTTTTTTCTGAATTTTCACATCATTCACCCCAGCCCCACTCATCTCCTTGTCCCCTCATAGTTGCCTCGTCAACCCCCCCCCAATAAAACACACACACACACACAAAACACACACCACCAACAACAACAACAACACAGCATAGTGAACATCTCATCATTGAACTTACAGTATGTCACAGTGTGTCCACAGTATATTTCTCTGTTCCACACATCTTCACTTGTAAATATTCATTACAAAGATTTATTGATCTAGTTCAAGATCTTTAGTTTTGTGACACCATCAATATTGGATTCTCATCAGGACTCTTTCAGTTCATTTTGCTGTTGCTCTGTATCCTGGAGATCCTGAAGCTTTGGAACATCAGTAGATGTTCCAACCATTAGACGATGATATAAATTTTAGGGTGTGCCAATTAAACAGACCAGATCTGGGCTTAGGTGTTAGCTCAGCTGGTAAGTGCGCTAATGCTCCCTTATTTGTACCAACAGGGTAAGCTCTCTAGCACTGCTCTTGTTAGGCCACCCAGTATGACTATCAGCAGAAGGCAGGGCCTTGTTCTCATGTCCTCTCAGAGAGGCTCACCTGAACCATATCTCCAGAGTCAGCTCCACTGGGTTGCCCAGTCAGGGTGCAGAGAGCTCACTCCTCCCATTGCTTGGACAAATCTCCAAGTCTCACAGCTTCAGGGCTACCCTGTCCATGCCTTTATCATCAGAGCTAGCTCTACTCTTCTGCCTAGGTGAGTTGTAGGAGTAGCTCTCCCAAGTGCCATGGCTAGCAACTGGGTAGGGCTAGCTCTCCTGCACTGATGACCTCAGGACCAGTTCTCCTGGATACTGTAAATGGTGAGGGAGGAAGGGAAGGGCATCACCCTCAGACTCATGCTACCTTATGCCAGACAAATGGCAGGGTCAGCTCTCTGGCGATCTCTCCCTCCAGGCCAGATCAACTGCACATCATCTACCAAGGCCAGCTTTAGTGTACTGCCCAAGTAAGGTGCCAGGCCTGCTCACCGAAGTGCTTCATCCTGAAAAGGGCAAGCCCAGGTCACTCAGTTTTATGACTCCAGGACCAATTCTCCTGACTGCTACAGGTAGCAAGGATCATGAGGGATGGTCATCAACCCATACCCCCACCACTTCACAGTAGATGAGTGGCAGGGTCAGATCAATACCCCATATTCACACTCTCTCCCTTGGGGCTCCAAGGGAGCCCACCCACTCCCCCTTGATTACAGTCATTACTAAAGTTCTGTATGCCTTGAAATGATGTGGGTGCAGGGGTGATGATATCCTTCCCATGTCCCCCACAACTTGTGGTTGCCTGACCTTGGGGTTATGAAAGTGGGATATTTGTTCCTGTTCCTTACCAGCTGCAGCACTCCAAGAAAGGATCATCCACTTCACCTGAGAAGCAAAGTAGAGTTGGCTCTAGTAGCACAGACACGAATGACCTGGTCCCAAGGGCATGAATGAAGGAGAGATGGTTCTGCCTGTTTTCTGTTGTGAGGTAACTTGAAAGAGGAGGAGATGCCCTTTGCCTTTTGCTCTTGCTCTCTGAGGAGAACTGACCTGGTGGTCAACTATAGCTTGTTCTTGGGCCCATTGTCCCCAGTGACGGCACTGGTGTATGAGAGATGGGACAAGCTCTCCAGGCCAGTGAGAGGCAGTACCAGTTATGTACAGGCTCTGGACATTTACACACACACAAACAGACTCACCACCAGATACACACACACACACACACACACAAAAAAAACAACAAAACACTACCAACACAACAGCAACAAAATAAAAGTAATTAATGGTCATTAATATCTCAGTAATATTAACTCAATTCCTAAATAAAACCAGACACACTAAACCTCTTAGAAGAAAAAATGGGGAATACCGTTGAACTCATTGACACAGGAGACAACTTCTTGAAGAGAACACCAACAGCACAGGCTCTAAGAGCAACAATCAATAAATGGGACCTCATGAAACTGAAAAGCTTCTGTAAAACAAAGGACACTGTCATCAGAACAAAACAAGAGCCTACAGAATGGGAAAGGATCTTCAGCAACCCTTTATCTGACAGAGGACTAATATCCAGTATATATAAAGAACTAAAGAAGTTAAACAGCAAAATATCAAGTAATCCAATTAAAAAATGGGGTACAGAGCTAAACAGAGAATTCTCTGCAGAGGAATGGCAGAGAAACACTTAAGGAAATGTTCCACCTCATTAGCCATCAGGGAAATGCAAATCAAAACAACCCAAAGATTTCACCTTACACCCATGGGAATGGCTATGATAAAAAACTCAAGAGACAACACATGCTGGAGAGGTTGTGGAGAAAGGGGAACCCTCCTCCACTGCTGGTGTGATGTAAACTTGTACAACCACTCTGGAAATCAATCTGGTGCTTTCTCAGACAACTAGGAATAGTGCTTCCTCAAGATCCAGCTATACCACTTCTAGGCATATATCCAAAAGATTCTCAAGTACACAATAAGGACATTTTCTCAACCATGTTTGTAGCAGCCTTATTAACAATAGCCAGAACCTGGAAACAACCCAGATGCCCCTCAGTGGAGGAATGGATGCACAAATTGTGGTATATCTACACATGGAATATTACTCAGCAATAAAAAACAAGAAAATCATGAAATTTGCAGGTAAATGGTGGGATCTGGAAAAGATCATCCTGAGTGACCTATCCCAGAAGCAGAAAGATGCACATGGTATATACTCATTCAGGTAGACATATAATATAGAATAAACATACTAAAATCTCTACACCTAAAGAAACTAATCACTAAGGAGGACTCTTGCTAAAATGCTCAATTCCTATCCAGAAAGGCAAAGAAGATGGACATCAGAAGAAGGAAAAAAGAGGGAACAAGTCAGGAGCCTGACACAGAGGACCTTTGAAAGGCTCTGCCCTGCAGACTATCAATGTAGATGCTGAGACTTATGGGCAACCTTTGGACAGAGTGCAGGCAATCTTATGAAAGAAGTGGGAAACAGTAAGATTTGGAGAGGACAGGAACTCCACAAGGAAAGCAACAGAAACAAAAAAACTGAGCACAGGGGTCTTTCCTGAGACTGCTATTCTAACCAAGGACTATGCATGGAGATAACCTAAGACCCCTGCACAGATGTAGCCCATGGCAGTTCAGTTTCCAAGTGGGTTCCATTGTAATAGGAACAGGGACTGTCTCTGACATGAACTGATTGGTCTGCTCTTTAATTACCTCCCCCTGAGGGGAAGCAGCATTACCAGGCCACAGAAGAAGACAATGCAGCCACTCCTGATGAGACCTAATTGACTAGGATCAGAAGGAAGGAAAAGAAGTCCTCCCCTATCAGTGGACTTGGGGAGGGGCATGCATGCAGAGGGTGGAGGCAGGGAGGGATTGGGATGGGAGGAGGGAGAGAACCACCGTGGGGATACAAAGTGAATAAAGTGTAATTAATAAAGGAAAAAAATTGCAAAAATAGGTACAACCTAACAAGATGAATATGAAAACAAGATCCACCCTTCTACAGCCTACAAGAAACACACCTCAACATCAAAATAAAGAGTTGTATAACTATCTTTCAAGTAAATATTCACAAGAAGCAAACTGCTGTAGACATCCTAATATCTAACAAAATAGAATTCCAAAGAAAAGTAATCAAAAGAGATGGAGATATGATGTCTTCCTGGTGGTTTTTTTTTCCTTGATGAGAATAAAATCTCTTTTGATTAAATTTGGTTGAAAATATATTTTATTAGATATTAGGATTGTTACTCCAGCTTGCTTCTTGTGTTCTTTTACTTAGAAAAAAATTTCCAGCCCTTTACTCTGAGGTAGTGTCTATCTTTGTTGCAGACGCTTATTTCTTGGATGTAGCCGAATGTTGGAGCCTGATTCTGCAACCAATTAGTATGTCCATTTTTTTCTTTAATTAGAGATTTGACACCATTGATGTTAATAGATATTAGTGACCAATGATTGTTAATTCCTTTTATTGTGGAATTTGTGGTGACTCTGTGTTTGGGTGCTTATTTTCTTTTGGTTTTTTTGATGTGATGGTGTCTTTATCCTGTGTTTTCTTGGGTGGAGTTGATCACATTGGGTTGAAGTTTTTCCTTCTAGTATCTTCTATAGGGCTAGATTGCTGTGTATACATCGTTTAATTTTATTTATGTCATGGAATATTTTGTTTTCTCCATCTATGTTGATTGAAAGTTTTGCCTAATATAGTGGTCTGGGTTGGCCTCTGTGATCTCTAAGCATCTATGCAGCAAACACAAGGGCTCCTAATTTTTTCAAAGAAACATTAAAGCTTAAATCATACATTGATCCTAAAACCTTAATAGTGGGAGACTTCAACACCCCACTCTCAGAAAGGGACAGATCCTTAAGACAGAAGCTAAACAGTGAAATAATGACACTTAGAGAGGTCTTAAACAAAATGGACCTAATAGATGTAAACAAAACCATTCACCCCAAAACAAAAGAGTATACCTTCTTCTCAGAACCCCATGGAACCTTCTACAAGGTCAACCATATAGTTGGGCACAAGCAAACCTCAACAGATTCAAGAAGATAGAAATAATTCCTTGTAACCTATAAGACCACATGCTCTAAAACTAGACATCAACAATAACAGAAATAACAAAAAGCCTACACACATACTCTCTATTCAGTGACAACTGGGACAAGGAGGAAATAAAGAAAGAAATTAAAGACTTCTTGAAATTCAATGAAAATGAAGGATCAACTACTTTGGAAATAAATCTCACGTTTTCTCAGACATTTAGGAATAGTGCCTCCTCAAGATCCATCTATATCACTCCTAGGCATATATCCAATATAATAATACAATAAAATAATCAATGAAAAATACAAATAATCGACACAAATAATACAAATAATCAATGAAAAAGTACTAGGATCTTTAAAAAAAATCAGTGTGATAGACAAAGCCTTAGTCAAAGAAACAAAAAAGCAGAGAGAAAAAATACAAATTAACAAAAACACTGAGTAGTTCACAGATTCTAGATACAACAAATAAAGCTGCTACAAACATAATTGGACAAATGTCCTTGTTGTATACTTGAGCATGTTTTGGATGTATGCCTAGGAGTGTTATAGCTGGATCTTGAGGAAGCAGTATTCCTAACTGTCTGAGAAAGCCCCAGCTTGATTTCCAAAGTGGTTGTTCAAGTTTCCATTCCCACCAGCAATGGAGAAGGGTTCCCCTTTCTCCACATCCTCTCTAGCATGTGTTGTCACTTGAGGTTTTGGTCTTAGCCATTCTGATGGGTGTAAGGTGAAATCTCAGGGTTGTTTTGATTTGCATTTTACTGATGACTAAGACTTTGATCATTTCTTTAAGTGTTTCTCTGCCTTTCAATATTTCTCTATTGAAATTTTTCTGGTTAGCTTTGTACCCTATTTTTTAATTGGGTTACTTGATTTTTTTTCTGTTTAACTTCTTGAGTTCTTTATAAATTTTGGATATTAGCCCTCTGTCAGATATAGGGTTGGTGAAGGGACAGGAGCTCCACCAGGAGATCAACATATCAAAAAATTCTAGGCACAGGTTTTTATTCTGAGACTGATACTCCAATCAAGGACTATGCATGGAGATAACCTAGAACCCCCAGAACCCCTACACAGATGTAGCCCATGGCAGCCTCAGTCTCCAAGTGGGTTCCCTAATAAAGGGAACAGGAACTGTCTCTGACATGAACTAGATGACTGGCTCTTTGATCACCTACCCCTGATAGGGGAGCAGCCTTACAAGGCTACAGAGGAAACCATTGCAGCCAGTCCTGAAGAGACCTGATAGGCTAGGATCAGAGGGAAGGAGAGTAAGACCTCCCCTATTAATGGACGTGGGGAGAGGCATGGGAGGTTATGAGGAAGGCAGGTGAGATTGGGAGAGGTTGAGGGAGGGCATTACAGTGGGAATAAAAAGTGAATGAACTGTAATTTATAAAAATATAAATAAATTTTCAAAAAATAAAAAAAAATTAGCAAAATCAGAAACCAAAAATGGAAGATGTTACAGCAGACACTGAGGAAACCAATAAAAACATTACATCATATTTCAAAAATCAGTACTCTACAATATTGGAAAATCTAAAAGAAACGGAAAATTTTACTGACTACATTTACCAAAGACAAATGGATTGGTAGGATTAACATAACAAAATTACACATTTTACCAACATCAGTCTACAAATTCAATGCAATCCCCCATCAATACAATCCTTACTGACCTTGAAAGATCAATACTGTCCTTTGTATATTAAAACAAACAAACAACAACAACAAAAAGCAAACAAAAAAAACCCAAGATAAATAAAACAGTCCTTATGAAAAAAGAACTTCTGGAGATGTTACCATCCCTGCTTTCAAATTCTATTATAAAAATATAGCAATAAAAGACCACATGGCACTTTTATAAAAAAGAAAACAGATAAGCTGATTGATGGAATCAAATAAAAGGGCCAAATGTAAATCCACACCCCCAGAGACACTTGATGTTTTATAAAGAAACTAAAATTATACAATGGAAAAAGAAAGCATCTTCAAGAAATTGTAATGGTCTAACTCAATGTCTTAATGTAGAAGAATGCATATAGATCCATATCACTTTACACAAAACTTGTGTAGAAGGAATATCTTATGTGTTGTGTGGATGTAGCACATGACAATAATAAAGCTGATGGCCTATAGCTATGTCAGGAAATAAGATATGGAATACCCTGGAGGCAGAATGATTTCTGCAATAGAGCTAGGCTGGAGAGATTCAACCAGCAAGATGACAAGATAATTGATGTGTGGTAATTGAGCATAGGTAACCAGCCATGTGGGAGAAAGTAGTTTAGTATAATGGATAATTTTTTTTAATATTTTTTTAATTTTTATTTTTATTAATTACACTTTATTTACTTTATATCCCTCCATAAACCCCTTCCTCTTCCCCTTCCAATCTCACTTTCCCTCCACCTTCTCCATGCATGCCCCTCCCCAAGTCCACTGATAGGGGAGGTGTTCCTCTCCTTTCTGATCTAAATCTATCAAATCTCATCAGGAGTGGCTGCATTGTCTTCTTCTATGGCCTGGTAAGGCTCTCCCCCTACAGGGTGAGGTGACCAAAAAGCAGGCCAATCAGTTCATGTCAGAGGCAGTCCCTGTTCCCACTACTGTGGAACCCACTTGAACACTGAACTGCCATGGGCTACATCTCTTTGCATGGTACTTCATTGGAATATGAGTCTCAGGAAAGACCCCTGTGTTCAGAAATTTTTGTTCTGTTGTTCTCCTTGTGGAGCTCCTGTCCTCTCCAGATCTTACTATTTCCCATTTCTTTCATAAGTTTCCATGCACTCTGACCAACAGTTGGCCATAAGTCTCAGCATCCGCTTTGATAGTCTGCAGGGCAGAGCCTTTCAGAAGCACTCTGTGGCAGGTTCCTAACTTGTTTTCTGTTTTCTTTTTTTTTAATTTTTTTTTATTTATATCTGTTACATTTTATTAACTCAGTATCCCAGCCGTGTCCCGAACCCTCATTCCCTCCCAGTCCCTCCCTCCCTCGCTCCCTCATCACCACTGTTCCCCTTTCTAAGTCCACTGATAGGGGAGGACCTCCCCAACATTCATCTGATCCTGTTTTATCAGGTATCTTCATTGAGTTCCTGTTAGAAATAGTCCTTGTTCCCCTCACTTTGGGAAACCAATTGGTTACTGAGCTACCACAGGCTACATCTGAGCGGA
>REGO01000435.1:1197117-1207343 GCA_010120015.1 Rhombomys opimus | reverse complement strand
AGCTGGGTCTTGAGGAAGCACTATTCCTAATTGTCTTAGAAAGCGCCAGATAGCTTTCCAGAGTGGTTGTACCAGTTTACATTCCCACCAGCAGTGAAGGAGGGTTCCCCTTTCCCCACAACCTCTCCAGCATGTGTTGTCACTTGAGTTTTTCATCTTGGCCATTCTGATGGGTGTAAGGTGATATCTCAGGTTTCGTTTTGATTTGCATTTCCCTGATGGCTAATGAGGATGTGCATTTCTTTAAATGTTTCTCTGCCATTCGATATTCCTCTGTCTAGAATTCTCTGTTTAGCTCTGTTCCCCATTTTTTAATTCTTTTTCTTCTGACATCCATCCTCTTTGCCTTTAAGGATGGGGCTTGAACATTTTAGCCAGAGTCCTCCCTCTTGATTAGTTTCTTTAGGTGTACAAATTTTAGTAGGTTTATCCTATATTATATGTCTATATTTGTGAGTATATACTGTGTATGTCTTTCTTTTTCTGGAATACATCACTCAGGATGATCTTTTCCAGTTCCCACCATTTACCTGCAAATTTCATGATTTCCTTGTTTTTTTTTTATTGCTGAGTAATATTCCATTGTGTAGATGTACCACAATTTCTGTATCCATTCTTCAGTTGAGGGGCATCTGGGCTGTTTCCAGCTTCTGGCTATTACAAATAAAGCAGCTACAAACATCGCTGAGAAAATGTCCTTCTTGTTTATTTGAGCAATTTTTGGATATATGCCTAGGAGTGGTATAGGTGGATCTTGAGGAACACTATTCCTAGTTGTCTGAGAAAGCACCAGACTGCTTTCCAAAGTGGTTGTACAAGTTTACATTCCCACCAGCAGTGGAAGAGGGGTCCCCTTTCTCTACAACCTGTCCAGCATGTGTTGTCACTTGAGTTTCTGATCTTGGTCGTTCTGATGGATGTAAGGTGAAATCTCAGTGTCTTTTGATTTGCATTTCCCGGAGGGCTAAAGAGGTTGAGCATTTCTTTAAGTGTTTCTCTGTCATTTGATATTCCTCTATTGAGAATTCTCTTTTTAGCTCTGTTCCCATTTTTTAATT
Source organism: Rhombomys opimus (assembly GCA_010120015.1). Lineage (NCBI taxonomy): Eukaryota > Metazoa > Chordata > Mammalia > Rodentia > Muridae > Rhombomys > Rhombomys opimus. The sequence continues at coordinate 1,206,285 of REGO01000435.1, read as the reverse complement.
GGATTACTTGATTTGTTGCTTTGCCTAGCTATATGACCTATGTATGTGTAAAATAATTATTGAGCCTCATGAGATATTATTTCATGAGTTGGGAAAAGGAAAGAAAATTGTCCTACTACATTCAAGTGAAGTGGATCAAAGGCCACAACATAAAACCAGATACTCTTGATAGAAGAGAATATGGAAAAATGTGTTGAATACATTGATACAGGAGACAACTTCCTAAACAGGACACCTATAAGACAGGCACTAAGATTAATAACTCATAAACAGTACCTCATGAAACTGAAAAAAATATCTTTATGCCAAGGAACACTGTCAATAGGACAAAACTTCAGCCTACACAATGGGAATAGATATTCACCAACTCCACATTAGAAAGAGAGCAAATTTCCAACATATATAAAGAACTCAAGAAACTAGACATTAAACTAAATGATTTAATTAAAATGGGGGCTACAATCTGAGCAGTGATGTATGCCTGTAATCCCAGCACTCAGGGAGGCAAAGGTAAGTGGATCACTATGAGTTAGGGGAGAGCATGGTGTACATAATGATTCCAAATCAGCCAAAGATACATAGAGAAACCCTCTACATGTAGAAAAATGAAAATAGATCCATATTTATCACCCTTCACAAAACTGAAGTCCAAGTGGATCAAAGACCTCAACATAAAACCAGACACATTAAATAGGCTAGGAAAAAAAAAGTGGGGAATACCCTAGAACTCATTGGTACAGGAAGAACTTCCAGAACAGAACACCAAAAGCACAGGCTCTAAGAGCAACAATCAATAAGTGGGACCTCATGAAACTGAAAAGCTTCTGTAAGCAAAGGACACTGTCATCAAAACAAAACAACTGCCTACAGATTGGGAAAGAATCTTCACCAACCCTTTATCTGACAGAGGACTCATAGCCAGTATATATGAAGAACTAAAGAAGTTGAAAAGCAGCAAACCAAGTAATCCACTTAAAAAATGGGGTACAGAGCTAAACAGAACTCTCTGTAGAGGAATATCGAATGGCAGAGAAGCACTTAAAGAAATGCTCAACCTCATTAGCCATTAGGGAAATGCAAATCAAAACAACCCTGAGATATCACCTTCCACCCATCAGAATGGCCAAGATGAAAAACTCAAGTGACAACACATCCTGGAGAGGTTGTGCAGAAAGGGGAACCCTTCTCCACTGCTGGTGGGAATGTAAACTTGTACAACCACTCTGGAAATCAATCTGGAGCTTTTTCAGACAACTAGGTATAGTGCTTCCTCAAGATCCAGCCATACCACTCCTAGGCATATATCCAAAAGAGGCTCAAGCACACAAAAAGGACATTTGATCAACCATGTTTGTAGCAGCTTCATTTGTAATATCCAGAAGCTGGAAACAGCCCAGATGCCCCTCAACTGAAGAATGGATGCAGAAATTGTGGTACATCTTTACAATGGAGTATTACTCAGCAATGAAAAATAAGGAAATCATGAAATTTGCAGGTAAATGGTGGGACCTGGAAAGGATCATCCTGAGTGAGTTGTCCCAGAAACAAAAAGACACACAGGGTATATACTCACTCATATAAACATACAACATAGGATAAACCCACTAAAATTGGTACATCTAAACAAACTAAGCAAAAGAGAGGACCCTAACCAAAACGGTCAATCCCCACCCTGAAAGGCAAAGAGGATGGACATCAGAAGAAGAAGAAAACAGGAAACAACCTAGGAACCTGCTACAGAGGGCCTCTGAAAGCCAGAAAAAGAAACCAGAAAACAACCAAGGAACCTGCCACAGAGGGCCTCTGAAAGCTTCTGCCCTGCAGACTGTCAAAGCAGATGCTGAGCCTGATGGCCAACTGTCGGGCAGAGTGAATGGAATTTTATTTAAGAAGTGGGAAACAGCAAGAGCTGGAGAGGACAGGAACTCCACAAGGAGAGCAACAGAACAAGAAAATTTGAACACAGGGAACTTCCCAGAGACTCATACTGCAACCAAGGACTATTGATAGAGATAACCTAGAACCCCTACAGAGATGTAGCTCATGGCAGTTCAAGTGTCCAAGTGGGTTACATAATAATGGGAAGAGGGACTGCCTCTGACATAATCTGATTGGCCTGCTCTTTGATCACCTTTCTCTGAGGGGGGAGCAGCTTTACCAGGCCACAGAAGACGACAATGCAGCCACTTCTGATGAGAACTGATAGTCTAAGATCAGAAAGAAGGAGAGGAAGACCTCTCTATCAGTGGACTTGGGGAGGGGCATGCATGCAGAAAGGGGAGGAAGGGTGGGATCGGGAGGGGAGGAGGGAGGGGCTTATGGGGGGATACAAAATGAATAAAGTGTAAAGTGAATAAATAAATTAATGAGAAAAAAACAGACAAAAAAAACCCCAGATAAACAAAAAATTTGGTTCAGAGCTAAACAGAGAGTTCTCAACAGAGGAATCTCAGATGCCTGACAAGCACTTAAAAAATGTTCACCATCTTTAGCTATGAGGGAAAAACAAATCAAAATTATCCTGAAATTTCATCTTACACCTGTTAGAATCGCAAGATCATAAACACAAGAGACAGCTTGTACTGGTTAGGATATGGAGCAAAAGGAATACCCCCACATTGCTGGTGGGATTACAAACTTGTATAACCAGTATGGAAATCAACACAAATGTGTCTCAGAAAATTAGTAATTGATCTACATAAAGACCCAGCTATACCACTCCTTGGCATATATCCAAAAGATGTTCTATCCTACCATAAGAAAACTTACTGAACTATGTTTGTAGCAGCTTTTTTTCATAATAGAAATTAGAAATGACTGAGATCTCCTTCAACTGAAGAACGGATAAAGAAAATGTGGTACATTTACACAATGGAGCATTATTCATGATGTATTTAAAAATATAACATAAAATTGGCAGCAAATAACTGGAACTAGAAAAAAATCCTCAGTGAGGTAGCCTATCCCAGAAAACAAACATGTTACATACTCATTTACAAGTGGATATTAGCTATAAGAAAAGGATAATCACGGAACAGACTCAGAGAGACTAGGTAAGAAGGAAGATACAGAGGGGAACACATAAGTCTTCATGGGAAGGCAAATTGAAGGAGTATCCTTGGTAGGCTTGGGTCAGGACAGGAACAGAAGGCGTCAGGTGGAGGAATGATGGCGGGAAATAATACTGTTAGAGAACTGGAATTTAGGGATATCTCAGGGACAAGTGAGAAACCTAGTTCAATAGAATCTCCTTGGAATCTCCAAGAGTGACCTTAGCTAAGACTCCTAGCAATGGGGGATATGAAACTTGAATAAGCATCCTCTGTAACCTCTCAAGACTTACTGTGGAGGGACTGGAACTCTAAAACAGCCACAAAACCTTAGATCTACAATTTGTCCTGCCTATAAAATGTTCTGGGGTAAAATGTAGCAGAAATTTTAGGATTGGCCAACTAATCACAGGTCCAGTTTGAGACCAGTTTCTCAAAGATACCACCCCTGTTTCTGCCTAGAGCTTCTGGAAATAGAGGCTGAACACCCCAAAGACCTAGGAGAGAACCAAATAAGACCACAGGACCAGAAAAAAGAGATTGTTATTGACATTCTACTATACTCATAGACAGAGCCTAGCATAATTGTCATCAGAGTCTTCATACTGCAGCTGATAGAAAAACATATGCAAAGATCCACAGCCAAACATTAGATAGAGTTAGGAAAATCCTGCAGTAGAAGGGGAGGAAGAATTGTAGAAGCTAGGGAACACCACAAGAAAACCCACAGAATCAAGTAACTTGAGTGTATTTGGGCTCATTGACACTGGATAAACAGTCTGAGATCCTGCAAGGTTCTGAACTGACCCTCTGCATATAAGTTATGGCTATGTAGCTTGTTCTTCTTGTAGGACACTTAAGAATGAGAACAGGGCTGTATCTGTCTCTTTTGCCTATTTTGGGATCCTTTTTCCTCCTACACAACATACCTTGTAGGCAAATACAAAATGATTTATATAGTTGTTTCTACAAATATGTGAAAGTCCAAAATCAATACAATTGCCAAAATTTCAAACTAAGAGTCACCTCTGAAAATTCCACTTGCTAAGAATGTCAGTGTGGTTGATATGTTGACCAATAGAGGTCGTAGAGTTTAGTTACACTGAAATTTACTAATCTTTTGTCTAACCAAAGCTTGGCTATCAATTTTAGATACTATTATGTCCATTTAGAATATTACAGTTAGTAATGGTTACTTTAGTAAAAGCTATTGATATACTCTGAAATGAATAATTTTGATAACTTCTGATTTGGGTGTTTTAACTGGTAAAAAAACTCATAAATAAATTTGTTGTGAGTGAATATATGCTCTAAATATGACACCTGTTAATCTGAATATCTCACTCATGTGAAAGCTTAAAAATACTTCATAGTAGAAAATGGAAAATTTTCACTAGAGGCAAGGAAAGTAGGGGAGAGAAAGGAAGGAATTTAGGTAACTAAAACAAAGAACAAGTCCATGAGAGATAACTGCTGATATCTTAAATCATGCCTGTAAGACTCCATAAGTCATAAACATTTACTGCATGTATGCCAAAAGTCTACAGGGGAAGGTTTTTAAAAATTTCCCAAAACAGATATGATAGGTGTATATAATTGGTACACAAACCACTGTGATTTGATTACAGAAATTTTTGCATTACCACCATCACCTGAACACTTCCTATATGTAAATAAAGATGATGAACAAAAGACACAGGTTGGAGATCAGTGATCAAGCACTTGCCTATCAGGCAAAAGTCACTGTATCATAAAACAAAACAAACAAACAAACAAAAAAAAAAGAGCACAAAAGTAGAGTTAAACTTTTTTAAATGAAAGAAAAAATATGCAAGAACTTTCTGGTATATACTAACAGTAGAGTTAAACTATTGAAGTTTAATTTGATCTGAAAGCATACACACAGAGGCAGAAATGTTATTACTGTTGTTAAGAAAATTGCCGACATGATATAGGTACTGATCATTTGGTATATCCATGTCTGATAGACAATAATGTCAACAAGAAACTTAGCAAGATAAATTACTTAATTTTTTCTCCGTAATTTCCTCAATCCCAAAAAGATAAAATTAGTGGAAAATGTAGTTAATAGGCTTGTGCTTAATACTATTGCTGTAAAAATACACCTCTTTTGCTAAAATTGTTTTGGAATTAAATTCAGTTAATATTCATTGAGAATATGATAAAAAGGGCTTAATAAAATTTCAATCTGAGGGGCTCAGAGGTTAAGAGCACTGTCTGCTTCTCTAGCAGTTCTGAATTCAATTCCCGGAAACAACATGGTAGCTCATAACCATCAATAATGAGATCTGGTGCCCTCTTCTGGTGTACAAGCACACACATAGGCAGAACACTGTATACATAGTAAATAAATAAATCTTTAAAAAGTAAATCTGGGTTGTTTCCAGCTTCTGGCTATTACAAACCTGTACACCTAAAGAAACTAATCAAGAGGGAGGACTCTGGCTAAAATGCACAATCCCCATCCTGAAAGGCAAAGAGAATGGACATCAGAAGAAGAAAACAGGAAATAACCTAGAAACCTGCCACAGAAGGCCTCTGAAAGGCTCTGCCCTGCAGACTATCAAAGGGGATGCTGAGACTTATGGCCAACTGCTGGGCAGAGTGCATGGAATCTTACGAAAGAAGTGGGAAATAGTAAGATCTGGAGAGGACAGGAGCTCCACAAGGAAATAAACAACAACAAAAAATTGAACATAAGGGTCTTTCCAGAGACTCATACTCCAACGAAGTACCATGCATGGAGATAAATTAGAACCCCTGCACAAATGTAGCCCATGGCAGTTCAGTGTTCAAGTGGGTTCCATAGTAATGGGAACAGGGAGTGCCTCTGGCATGAACTGATTGGTCTGCTCTTTGATCACCTCTCCATGAGGGAGGAACAGCCTTACCAGGCCACAAAAGATGACAATGTAGCCATTCCTGATGATATCTGATAGACTAGGATCAGAAGGAAAGAGAGGAACACCTCCACTATCAGTGGACTTGGGGAGGGGCATGTGTGGAGAAGGGGGAAGGAAGGTGAGATTAGGAGAGGAGGAGGGAGGGGTCTATGGGGGGATACAAAGTAAATAAAGTGTGATTAATAAAAGTTAAAATAAAAAATAAATCTGAACTGAGAAAAATAGTTAAATTTTTCTAAAAGTTTGAGCTGAAAATAAACAAAGCCAAAGCATTTTAAAACAGTGAAGCACTGATATAACTTATCACAAAATCCATCTAGCCAGAATACCTTATGCCTAAGTCAGTCGTCCATGAAATAAGTATCTATGTTAGTAGTATGTCAGAATCTGAAAGTTTTTTGTTTTCTGTTTTTCTGTGATTCTCAGTCAATATGGCATCAGAACACTCACTAGACAGAACCTAGAATTTTGTACATTTCACTTATGTTTTCCTTGATAAGAACCAGAAGACAGAGATTATTTATCCTTCATTATGGATTATTAGTTTCAGATTATTTTGTTAGAAGCAGGGAATAGAGGAGAAAATGTAGTCAGATGTTCATTAAAGTACATTTGTATATTAAAACACAGAAAACTCTTAGGAACAAAAGACTGTATTTACATATATAGAGTTGATGAACTTACATAGAATGTTATATAGGAAATAGTCCATTTAAGGGAATCAGGAATAAATTTGAGTTTAAATTCTATTCTTAATTTTCTCTTTGATCTTCATAAAACTCAAAGCTGTAGCCTTTGTTTTCTCTAAGACATTATTTCTAAAGTATCTGTCTAGATTTAGTAATTTTATCACCGAGGACCAAACATGTTATGTTTCTGCAGTGGTAGAATAAAGAAACCAGACTTCATAGTACATTGGTTTTACAGAGCATACGTTACCTGTGAGGACATTCATAAAAGAATATTCTAGTGTAGCTGAAGCACAAGAAAAAGCTTCCTTTTCCTTAGTCTAAAGAAGATGCCTATAGGGCTGGAGAAAGGGCTCAGTGGTTAAGATTGCTCTTCCAGAGGTCCTGAGTTCAATTCCCAGCAACCGCATGGTGGTTCATCTACTGCCTTCTTAGAGCACTAATATGCATTAAATAAATAAATAAACAAACAAATAAATAAATAAATAAAATCTTAAAAGAAAAAAGAGGCATTCAAAAAAAAATAAAGAAGATGCCTATGAATTTAAAATGTTTCAATTAAAAATGGGATCTAAAGAGAGTATCCTCTACTGAGAAAAATCAAATAGCTGAGAAACAAAGAAATGTTCAATGTCTTGAGCCATCAGGAAAATACAAATAAAACTGCTTTAAGATTTCACCTTATACCCTTCAGAATGGCTAAGATCAATAAAGCAAGTGATAACTCATGGTGGCCAGGATGTAGAGTGTGTGGAACACACAAACAGTGCAAACTTACATAGCCGCTGTGCAAATCAATGTGATGGTTCCTTATGATGATGGGAATCTATTTCCCTCAAGATCCCTCCATATTACTCTTGTGCATATACCAAAATTATGCTTTATCCTACCACAAAGACACTTGTTCAAACATGTTCATTGCTCCTTTATTCATAATTTTCAGAAATAGGAAAAGGACTAGATGTCTCTCAACAGAAGAATAAATAAAGAAATGTACATTTATCCCATGAAATAAAGAACTTGAGATCATAAGCTTTTTGGTCAAGTTAATGGAACAAGGAGAAAAAAAAAACATCCTGCATGAGGTATCAAGACCCAGAAATGTGAATATGGTATGTATTCGTTCACCTGTGGATATTAGTTGTTAAGGCAATGATAACCATGCTTTATAGAACTATAGAAATTGGTGTAGAGTAAGGGACTTGATGGTATGGATAGAATGCATTATGAAATAGAATAAATAAGTATGTATTATTAGGGGGTTGGGGTTGGAACAAATTATCAAGTTAGAAGTGGGAGAGCTGAGAAGGATGGTAGATATAATATGAAAAGAGACAGCTAAAATTAAGGGCCATTTGAAAGGTAGAGTGCAAACCACTAGAAGCTTCCTTTACATATATAAAGGCAATCTAAATAACATTGTCAAATAAGAGGGACTAAAGAATCTCAACAGACCATCTCTTATCACCAAATGAAGCTTCCAGTATAAGTACTGGATTACATATGATTGAGCTATGTTTTCCTGAGTACACATAGCAATCCCCAAACAACCCAGACTTTTGCCAAGACAATGTGTTCTCTACAAAGTGATAGCAAGACCCCATTGCTAAGGACAATTATACAACTTTTTTAACTTGGAGAAGTTCACCTGGTGGCTCCTCAAGCCTTTATTCCTACATTCTAGCATCTTTAGCACAAGAGAGTACTCAGCAATCTACCAAAAGAGGAATAGAATCATCATTCTAGCCATAAGCACTTTAATCTACAATGGTATGCTGCCTGAAAGATACTGGGCAGTGGTTTCCTATCTTCCTAATTCTGTTACCTTTTAATACAATTCCTCATGTTGTGGTGAAACTCAACTATAAAATTATTTTGTTGCTCCATAACTGTAATTTTTCTAATGTTATGAATGGTAAAGTAAATATATGGTATGCAGGATATCTGGTGTGTGGAGGATATCTTTTATGTGAAAAGTATCTTCTACCCCAAAGGCTTCATGACCCACAGGTTGAGAACCACTGTGCTAAGACAATGGTGGCACAAAACTTAGGGAAGTAATCAATCAAAGTCTGATTTAGAGGAGGAGCCAAGATGGCGGCGCCGGGAGAGCACCTTGTATAAGAAGCAGGACAGCACTCTCCGTGCAGCGACCAGGAGACTGAACTCTGGGCCCCGAAACCACAGCGGTCGTGTTTCCCAGGTGAGGGGAGGCTCCCACGGCCTGGGAATAGGTCGGGTCCACTCTCAGCTGCCCAGCCAGAATCCGGAAGAGTCCCTGGGTGACGCGGACTTTGGGTCCCGGACTGGAGCCGCCAGCCTGCCTGTCCCCACCAGTTCCACAGGCTGATCCGTGGGCACAAGGGTGCCTGAGGCTGGGAGTCCCAGTCGCGGGGGGACCCCACGGGGAAGCAAGGTTGTGGGTCTGATCGCGGGTCACCCAGTCTTTCCCCGGAATATCGCTAGGACGGCGGTTGCCCGCCGCCATCACAGCTGAGCTCCTGC
>REGO01000435.1:1178806-1189760 GCA_010120015.1 Rhombomys opimus | reverse complement strand
ATTTTAAAACAGTGTTTGGAGAAAACATCTTTGTAAGGATTTTTCTGTCTCCTGAGACTTCAACACTCTAGTGAGAAGGAAACATCAATAACTGCATATGTTGTGTTAGACCAAAGTTTTTTCCCCAAGAGAAGTGAGAAGAAAGAAAATAGACTACTTCCTCAACCTTGTGGGATGCTGCTAGGGAAGACTACTTGTATCTCTCATATTAAATACATTAACATTCTCAGTGTTCTGGACAGCTAGTGGCATGAGAAGATGAGACAGCATACAACAACCCAATGTCATTCACAGTAACTGGCTATAGAGTTTACTAAAAAGGCCCATAGACTAGTGAATATACGTAGAAATGAACCGAATCAAAGATAGAAAAAAAAACAGAGAGAAACATGAAATAATTAGAATTATGAATTCAAAATAGTAGAACTGATACTGGAGGAATAGTACAAAGCAGTACCAGGAGATACCATTGAACAATTATAGACTAACAAAGTGAGTAGCTTGGAAGAAATGGATGATCACCAGCATTGTTTCACCAACACTGTTTGAGGCATGAAAGAAAGGATGGAGTCCAATAAAGAGAACAAATTCTTACAGAAAAACTCATGACAGATCTTCCACTGTGTAATCTACAAAATCCCTTTCTCATTTCTTCTCAGTCTCTCAAAAACTTGATGGAGAGGTAACATGCCCCAAAGGTATTTTGTGAGGTCATCATAAATGCATTTCAGAGCTAGAGATACTACAAGTAAATTAAGGTAGGGATCAATATTTCTACTGAACAAATTTCTCAATGAATGACTGAAAAATTGAGTTCCAAAATACAACAAAAACGTCACTTGCTATTACCAAAATGTATTTGGCCCTAGCATACAAAGATGTTTTAATAAAAAATCAGAATTCCATTAAAATAGTAAAAAAAGGCTGTCTAGTGATCTTATCTAATGTAAAAATAAAGAAATAATAAAAAATAAAATAAATAAAATAAAAAATCTTAACAAAATATATTAATTTTTGCTTATCTCAATATGCTAGCCAAGAACAATAAATGCATTATGCTCTGTGGTAAAAACCTGGATATGTTTTACGCTAAGGTCAGGAAGGAGACAAGCACACTCACTGTTAACACTTGTGTTCAGAATAGTTTTCAAAGTCTTCCCCAAGGCAATTAAACAAAAGATATGTACACACAAACACACAAAGAAAAACTTAAAATTATTTTGTAGAAAATATGATTTTATACATAAACAATCCCGAATATATATACATATATATAAACTGTTAAAAATAAGTGAACCCAATAAGTATTTAAATACAGTCTCAGCTACCTGTCCATATGAAAATGCTCTCTAAAAAGAGACTGAGACAAACAATTCATTCACAGTAGAATGCAAAACAACATGCTTCCAGTACATAGATAATGCTTTTTATTTTCATTTTAGGACAAATTAATTTCAAATACTCAATATGACCTTGTCTTACTTTAAAATTTTCCTATACTTAGATGCTCAATAACATTTTCTTACTGCTCTGAGCAGTCAAGACCCAGGTATTGTGTATCCAAGGTCTGCTGTAAAAGTGGGTACATTGTCTGACATCTCTCTTTCTTACTGAAAATAAAATTGTTATTTAAAATTTTTAATGAAATTCTTATTTTTATATATTAATTACTATTTATTCACTTTGTATACCAGCTGTAGCCCCTTCCCTTATTCCCTCACAATCTCACCCTCCCTCCCTCATCTCCTTCCATGCCCCTCTCTAAGTCCACTGATAGGGGAGGTCCTCCTCCCATTCCATCTGACCCTAGCTTATCAGGTCTCATCAGGACGGGATGCAATGTCCTCCCTTGCAGCCTGGCAAGGATGCTCCTCCCTTGGGGGGGGAGGGCTGGGGTTCAAAGAGCCAACCATTTAGTTCATGTCTGAGACAGTCCCTGTTCCTTTTACTAGGGAAACCACTTGGATACTGAGCTGCCATGGTTAAAGTAACTTTCAAATTTATCATAGAAGTTGTACTGGATTGTATTTTTCCTTCTAGTATCTTCTGTAATGCTGGATTTTTGTGTAGGTATTGTTAGGACAGGAACTCCATAAGGAGAGCAACAGAACCAAAAAAATCTGAGCACAGGGGTCTTTCCTGAGACTGCTATTCCAACCAAGGACTATGCATGGAGATAACCTAAGACCCCTGCACAGATGTAGCCCATGGCAGTTAAGTATCCAAGTGGGTTCCATTGTAATAGGAACAGGGACTGTCTCTGACATGAACTGATTGGCCTGGTCTTTAATTTCCTCCCCCTGAGGGGGAAGCAGCATTACCAGGCCACAGAAGAAGACAATGCAGCCACTCCCGATGAGACCTAATTGGCTAGGATCAGAAGGAAGGAAAAGAAGTCCTCCCCTCTCAGTGGACTTGGGCAAGGGCATGCAGGCAGAGGGTGGAGGCAGGGAGGGATTAGGATGGGAGGAGGGAGGAAACCACAGGGGGATACAAAGTGAGTAAAGTGTAATTAATAAAGAAAAAACATGTTTTAAAAAAAATAGAAGAAGTTGTACCTGTATTCTTTTGGATTTTTCATTAAAACATGCTTGTATTTATTGACAATCTGACAATCTTTGGTTTACTCCCCCTCCCCAATGACATTGACCTACTATCAAATCCCATTATAACTTTCTGAGAAATATTTCCTAAGTTTCTTGGGTACTGTCGAACACCAACTTATCTAGAACTTCTCTTCTTTGTTGCACAAACATGATCATTAATCACAGGATAACTATCAGCATCATGAAAAGAAACATGTCGCTGAATTAGCTTTGTCAAAATGTATACATTCTTTTCTCACCATTGTAGGGAAATTCCACATCAGAGGACAGTAAGTGTCTTAGCTTTTGCAACCACAAATATTTTATTCACTATCTTTGAAAAGAAAAAATCTTTAGTTCACTGAAGCCCGATTTCTCATCTTTTACTCTTTCAGGCTGATATACTGGGCACTACTTTTGTTTGTTTTGTTTTGTTTTTTATAGCGAGGACTGAATGCAGGGTCTTACACATCGTATGAAAGTGACTTGCCTCTGAGCTACATTCCCTGTTATGTGTATGATGGAAAAGAACTGGCTACTAGACTTTAATAAAATACTCTCATTTTCCTTCAGTGAAAACCACAGACTTGAAAAACAACAATTCTTCAAAGGGGTTAATTTCCTTCTATAAGATTCAGGATCTGATGACTAAAGAGCTATTTCTTCTTGTTTTAGAGTTTGTTTAAACCACAGCAAACATCAAAACTCAGCTTGGCTTTGTCTAGTACCTGTCATAATGAGAGATTCAAAAGATCTTTTCTTTTTAAATTCCAGTGAAGAGGGTTTGTTTATGGTGCCTACAAAGATAAGAACATATTTTGCTAATTAGATATTGAAAAACTTAGTCAATCAACAGGACTTTGTTGTTGAGTTTTGATTGTAACAAAAGGAGGAATTTTGGATTATTTTAGATACACACAAGAAAACAATTTGTTTAAAAAAAAAAAGCAGAACTGCAGCAAAGACTTTTGTTGTTTGTTTGTTTGTTTTTTCAGCTGACTCTGACTACATAAGTATAAAGACAGCTTTTAAAAGTTCCAGTAATGGTGGGGTTTGGTACAATAGAAGAATATGAAAAGGCAACTTATTTTTTAATTATTTTTTATTTTTAATATCAATTACAGTTTATTCACTTTGTATACCAGCTATAGCCCCTCCCTCATTCCCTCCCAACCCTACCCTCCCTCCCTCATCTCCTCCCATGCCCCTCTCCAAGGACCTTTCCTTCCATCTGATCCTAGCTTACCAGGTCTCATCAGGACTGACTGCATTGTCCTCCTCTGTGGCCTAGAAAGGCTCCTCCCACCTCAGGTGTAGGTGACAAAGAGCAAGCCATTGAGTTCATGTCAGAGACAGTCCCTTTTCCCCTTACTAGGGTAACCACTTGGAAACTAAGCTACCATGGGGTACATCTGAGCAGGGTTTCTAGGTTATACCCATGAATGGTCCTTGGTTGGTGGTTCAGCAGTTAAAGGCTAGGCTCACAACAAGAAGGCAACTTATTTAAGCTTAAATATTATTCATGTTCATTTTCCCAACCACAAACCAGCTGGGACAATTTTTTAGTTTTCAATAACAAACCATGTATGGAAGACAAAAATCTATTTACAAGAAGGGGAGAATTTTATTCACCAATGTGACTTTTCATTTCCCTCACTTTACTTCATTGTGTAAAATATCAGGGGAAGTCTGTACTCTGGAAAACCAGAAAGAAAGGACACTGCAGAGACCCAGGACAAAGCTCAACAGCAAGTTCTAGTGAAAAAATTCAAAGGGAATCACATTTGAGTTGACAGCTAATCAGTGTTAAGTCTAAACCAGGGGCAAATGGCTAACAGAAGTGCCAATTTAACATAACAAATTGACCTGGAAGCCAGATTTTCCCAACATCCCTCAGTTCCTACCTGTTACAGGGTATGATTACCTTACCCTAAATATCTTCATCCCCAGTTCTGGACTGCCAGATCCCCCAGCTGTCCCTTCATATATAATCCAGCTATTTTGGTTATCAGCCCCTTTTGTCTATTCTCCTATCTCCCCTCTCTCTCCTTTCCCCTCCCTCTCTTCTCACATGGCCAGGCTCAGGGTCATCTTCACTTTAGACTTTCCCAGATGCCCCTGCCTCTGGATATGCTTGCCCTTTTATCTACAATAAATCTTCTTCATCATACCTAAGAGTAGTCATATTCTTCTATATTTATTTATTTATTTTTCACTCAATCTGTATTTGCACTGATGTGGTTAAGTAAAGATGTGAAATTATGAAAATTAAACTACGAAAGAATAGATCTAGGACCTTCTCAGAAATCTTGCAGCAGCTCCCACTTTCATCAAGATTGCACTTCACACATCCAAAATGATAATAATTAATAATAAAAATAATAATGAAGAAGTAAGTGGCCCTGAAAAGGTGAGCTCAAGCCTTATATCCAGTTTGGATTTCTTTCCACTTATCTGTAAACTTAAATAAGAATGTTCAAGCTTTACAAAAACATTTCTCTTTTCTCACGTAAAATTTACCTCTCAATCCCAGATGAAATTCCTAAACATCTCTCCAGCTCTTATCTGAGCACTGAAGAGTTTTCAAGCTGCACAGAGGCAAAAATCTGTAAGCCTCTTCTTAGTTTCTAATTCTAATGCTGCTCTGGTACTGAAAGAAGGCACTGTGGAGATTTGAGGGATTTCTCCTTGACTGGCCTGCAGGGTACCTGAGATGAATTCTAAGGACCACTCTCCTTGTCACTACTCTCCTAAATCAAGCATATAAATACCATCCAGAAATCAGAGCAGGTAAGTGGTATGCATGCATTTTACAGTGAGGAGAGCAGAGGTGAGGACCCTGGCAGGATGTGTCTGCTAACGAAGTATGGCTTCTAAACCCTCATGACAAGGTACAAGCAGACGCAATGGCACATGACCAGCCTAGAAATGAGTATCAGCAGATTCATGAAGGTCTTAATACCAAGCTTGTTCCAATTAGGACTTGAATTATCATAGCAATATTATATAAATTTAATACAGCTGTGGAATATTCATTGCTCATATTCTGAAAGGAAAAAAAAAGCAACTCTCCAAGTACTATTTCTGTTGAAATAGTGAGCAGGTATCTTCTGTGTAACATCTTGATCAAGAAATCTGCAGTTTTGTTGTGCTTTTCAAGGAATGCTTATTAAATGCTACTTATTCTTGCACTGTGTTATAATATTTTATATCAGCCAATACAACATCTGTACACTTCCAAAGTAGTTTAAAAGCTAACACATCACATTTGGCTAAAATATTCACCAAGCTTACACTATACTTATGTGTGGCTGCTCAGCAAAGATGGGAAAAAATGCAGTTTTAATTTCTGTGAGTCTACAAAGAAGGTAAGAGAATAAATATTATTTTTAATCAAAGCACAGCTTAGATAATAGCTTTCAGAAAACCTACATCAAAGGCTAGGTTAGAAGACTTAGCAAAATAAATAGTACATCTAATTAAAGTCAGAGTTCAGGTTGACCAGGCATCACTGTTTTCGTGTATTTCCAAATATAACATGAACTGTAAGTGTATTGAAAAAAAATGTTTTAAGTGTAATTAGCTATTTTATTTTATCTGAAAATTTCAAGAAACAAGAAATAATTTTTAAACCATGTGTCCTATATTCTCAAGTTGATAGCCTCTTTTCTTTTAATTATTAATATGCCGTGTGTGCACAAATTTAACTTGCTGCATTTGTTTTTATTTATATGTATGTATGGTTTCAGAGCTTACCACTGTGCATTGGACATGCCATAGGGAGGCTGATTCTTGGGAGGTACTAATTCTTCTCTACTTAGCAATAACTTGTTGCCTGAAGTTCTTTTTTAAGGGTTGGACCATCAAATTTTCCTTTTCCCATGTTGTCATGCATATATATATATATATATATATATATATATATATATATATATGTGTGTGTGTGTGTGTGTGTGTGTGTGTGTGTGTGCATTCGTGTGTGTGTGTGTGTGTATACCCATTTGAAGTCTTGTTTATGCAGCTTTTGTAGAAGATATTGTTTCACAGCAAAATTCTTGATATTTTGGCTCTTATAATCGTTCTACCCCTCTTCTGTGATGTTCTCTGAGCTATAGATGTAGAAGCTGTAATATGGGTATAACTGTTCCATTGTGTCCAGTTGTAGATTTCTTTAATGGTCTTTGCTTGTTGTTAATAGAGAGGCTTCCTTGACAAGGGATGGTTACTGTACTGTACATACTGTCAGGTATGATTTCCAGAGTGGGTCTTAACAATTTTTATTGCCATTAAGTGGTGCATATAACACCTTATGCATGTCTGGCTATGTTGGTTATTATCTTGGTTCATAGTTGTTGCAGTTAGATAGAACTGTGTAATTGCTTTATTCCTTTAACAGGTTGCATTTTCTTTTTGTACTTTAAAGGAGTAAGATAGAAATATCTAAGTTTAGGATTCAGTTAGCAAGATAGAAAAAAGACTAAAAATAATAAGTCCATAATTTTACAAAAATAAATAAATTTTGAACATTTTGAACTTAATAAAATACAATATGAAATAAATGATGAGAGTTGTCAAAGTAGAGATATTTTGAAGAGAGCAATGAAATTAACATATTTCTTTTGGTCCATTTTTATAAAAAGAAAAATGGCACAAATAACATAAAAGTAAAAAAGAGCAGAGGACATTGTAAAAATAATGTTATAATATCCCAGTTTATATAAAAAGTACAAGATGGAAATTTTTAATAAAATTATGATTATTCAATTTGTCATATAAATAACTTTAATAACTCAAAGCAAATTAAGGTTGACTTAGTGCTTAAATGTTTCCGATAGAGTTTTTAAAACATTTTGTTAATTCTTTTTGTTAGTTCATTCAATATATTTTGATCATATTTACTTGTACTTGTCTCAGTTCTTCTGTTTCATCTCTCAACTCACCCAAATTTATGTTCTTTTTAAAAAAATTTAACCTATCAAGTCCAATTTATGTTACCCAATTACTCTTGGTTATGAGCCTTGACTTGGGGAACTATTGAGCTAGCAGAGGTCATACATACTAAAAGAAACTGACTTCTCTTTTTCCAGCAGGTATCAAATGCCAATATCTTCTCACCTTAGAAGAACGGAAGACTTAATATCCACAACATTTCTTTATATGGGATTTTTTTTGTCTTGATCTTGTTTGGAGTCATAGAACACCTCTATCATTTACAATCTTCCTGCCTCCTTTCCCACAAACAAGCCTGAGCATTGTGGGGAGAAATGTGATATAGATATCCCAGTTGGTGGTGAACACTCCTGTCACTCATTATTTACACATTATTTTCTCTCATTGTCTCTCATTACTATTGTGGATGAGATTGAAGGCTATTTTCTCTTCTGATAATAGGCGTGGTAACTTTCAGTTGTAGAGTCCTGTGAACTAGAGTCTCAGGTAAAGACTATCAGCATTAGTCTAATCATCTTCCATGAAGTATTGTTTGGCTATTACTTTGGTTGTTGATTGTTTCTAATTTGGCTAGAAAGCCTACAGAGAAATGTTGTTTATACAGATGAGTAAATCTTTTATATAGGAAATTTAAAAATAATGCTGAAAAACATTTCTAAAAGATGAAAATAATCAAAGTGCTGTATTTGAAAACTTTACTATATATTCAATAGACCTACAGGATACATAGATGGTTTTAATACATTCACCAAATTTTCCTTTATTTCTACAAGTTTTGACTGTTCTCAAAGGAAAAAAAAATGTTTTCCAATAAATATATTTATCTTAAAAATAAGTAGTTACATGTAAATATAAACTATAATCATAAAATATAATCTTACCACACATATTGACAATACTTTTTAAAATGATTATGCTGGGACTGTCATTGACACTCCAATTTTTTAAAACTTTATTTCATGGTATTGTTCAAAGAACTATAACTTAAACTTGCAATGTTATTTCAATCTATTCACATTAACACTAAAGTTATAGTGCACTAAAAACAAAAGAAAATGAGAAAAATCAGTTTTCTTTTAATGAATTAGGTAAATATTTGTGCTACACTCAGATGTTAAATTTTAAGCATAATAATATGAGTGAAATGTAGCTTCAGGGGAAAACGAATTAGTTTGTCATTACTTTTGGAGAACAGGTGAGTGTGAACACATCTTAATATGTATGTGTTTATATCAAATGGTAAAATATTCAGAACAACAAGCTTTGCTACAAGAACTTCATTAACAAAACTGTGAAAACAATCAAAAAATAAACAACAAATCAGAGAAATGGCTCTTTTTCTTCCCCACAGCCCTTCTCCAAAAGCCTAGAAATCACAGATTGGTTCAGTGCCCCATGTTTTTGCCTTTTGAGGAAGTCATATTTTATTCAATGCATAAAATTTGTAAGATACCCACTTTCTCACCACTAGCACTCACCATGCACTTACTCACTCACCATTAGCTCTTTTCTTGTAGATGGATAATTCATATCTGAGAGGATTTCACTGTTAAAGCAGATGTTTGTTTACCCCATTACCTATTGAGTGAGACTGTGCTTGCATCCAATTTTTGTTAATTATGAATAAAATTGATAAAGTTTCACTTGCCCATTTCCATGTCAGATGGGAGATTACTAGGAACTACAATGGGTTTGTAAAAAGGAACTATTTAAGTTTTTTAACAAATTGTCAAGATGTCATACACGCTGGAAATATAGTTTTATATTTCCAACAACCTGAGTGGAAACTTCTGTCACTCCACAGTGTCAGCTACACAAGATACAGCCCAAGGTTTTGTTAGGCTTACACCACTCAAATTAGTGTTGTTATGCCATGCTCTTAGGAGTTACAGTTTTTCTTCATTTTTTTCTTTTTATTTATTTATTTTTATTACACATTGTACCCTTTGTTTCCTAGCTGTAGACCCTACTACATCCCCTTCCAACCTTACCTACCAGCCCTCTTTTCTTTCCATTCCCTTCCACAAGGCCACTGATAGGGAAGGTCCTGCTCTCCTTCCATCTGACCCTAGCCTATCAGGCCTCATCAGGACTGGCTGCATTGGCTTACTCTGTGGTCTGGTAAGGCTGCAACCTTCTCAAGGGAAAGTGATCAAAAAGCCAGCCGCTGACTTCATGTCAGAGACAAGCCTTTAAATGCTCAACCTCATTAGCCATTAGGGAAATGCAAATCAAAACATCCCTGAGATTTCACCTTATACCCATCAGAATGGCCAAGATGAAAAACTCAAGTGACAATATATGTTGGAGAGGTTGTGGAGAAAGGGGAACCCTCCTCCACTGCTGGTGGGAATGTAAACTTGTACAATCACTCTGGAAATCAATTTGGAGCTTTCTCAGACAACTAGGAATAGCACTTCCTCAAGATCCAGCCATACCACTCCTAGGCATATATACAAAAGAGGCTCAAGTACACAATAAGGACATTTGATCAACCATGTTTGTATCAGCCTTATTTGTAATAGCCAGAAGCTGGAAACAGCCCAGATGCCCCTGGACTGAAGAGTGGATGCAGAAATTGTGGTACATCTATACAATGAAGTATTACTCTGCAATGAAAAATAAGGAAATGATGAAATTTGCAGGTAAATGGTGGGACCTGGAAAGGATCATCCAGAGTGAGCTGTCCCACAAGCAGAAAGACACACACAGTATATACTCACTCATATAGACTTATAGGATAAATCTAAAATCTGTCCATCTAAAGAAACTAATCAAGAGAGAGGACTCTGTTTAAAAAGCTCAATCCCCATCCCGAAAGGCAAAGAGAATGGACATCAGAAGAAGAAGAAAGCAGGAAACAACCTAGGAACCTGCCACAGAGGGCCTCTGAAAGGCTCTGCCCTGCAGACTATCAAAGAGACTGAGACTTTATAACCAACTGTTGGGCAGAGTGCATGGAATCTTATGTAAGAAGTGGGAAATAGTAGGTTATGGAGAGGACAAGAACTCCACAAGGAGAGCAACAGAACTAGAAGATTTGAACACAGGGGTCTTCCCAGAGACCCATACTCCAACCAAGTACCAGGCATGGAGATAACCTAGAACCCCTGTGCAGATGTAATCCATGGCAATTTAGTGTCTAAGTGGGTTACATAGTAATGGGAAGAGGGACTGCCTCTGACACAATCTGATAAGCCTGCTCTTTGATCACCTCCCTCTGAGGAGAGAGCAGTCTTACCAGGCCACAGAAGATGACAATGCAGCCACTCCTGATGTGATCTAATAGACTAAGTTCAGAAGGAAGGAGAGGAGGACCTCCCCTATCAGTGGACTTGGGGAGGGACATGCATAAAGAAGGGGGAGGGAGGGTGTGGCTGGGAGGGGAGGAGGGATGTGCTTATTGGGGGATACAAAGT
>REGO01000435.1:1132792-1157726 GCA_010120015.1 Rhombomys opimus | reverse complement strand
AAGGCCTATTTCTAACAGGAACTCAATGAAGATACCTGATAAAACAGGATCAGATGAATGGGGGGAGGTCCCCCCCTATCAGTGGACTTGGAAAGGGGCACAGTAGTGATGAGGGAGGGAGGGACTGGGAGGGAACGAGGGTTCGGGGCACGGCTGGGATACAGAATTAATAAAATGTAACTGATAAAAAATAAAAAAATAAAATAAAATAAAATAAAATTTTTGACAATTTCAAAAAAAAAGAATTCTAATTTAAAACTTTTTCCTTGGGATATAAATGTTCTATATCTGCTATTTTACTAGAAGTATGTTTTTATAATAACTGAAGATTTACATTACCTATTATAAGTTTGATCATACCTTGCTGACTGTGTGAATGAAACTTGAATATCAATGTTACTATGCAGCCATAAAAATGTTTGTTTTAAAATTGACTACAATATCACTTTAAAAGATCTCCTAGTAATTTTGAGTTTTATGTAAAACTGTTCTAATTTATGTTTAAAATTTAGGTGTAAGAATAGAGACTACTGAGTTCATGTCAGAGATAGCCTCTGTTCCCCATAATAGGACATTCACATTGAGACTGAGCTGCCATGGGCTACATCTGTGCAGGGGTTATAGGTTATCTTCATGAATCTCCTTGATTGAAGTATAAGTCTGAGAAAAGACCCCTGTGCCCAGAAATTTTTGGTCTGTTCCTCTCCTTGTGGAGCTTCTATCCCCTCCATGTCTTTCTCTCTCCCTTTCTTTCATAGTATTCCCTGCATTCTGCCCAAAGTTTGGTTATGAGTCTGTATCAGTGGACTGGGGAAGTGGCATGGGAGGAGAAGAGGGAAGGAGGGTGGGAGATTGGGAGGGAATGAGGAAGGAACCTATTGCTGGGATACAAAGTGAATAAATTGTAATAAATAAAAAATAAATAAATAAAAGGAAAAAAAGAGAAAAGAATAGAGAATAGCAACTGTTAGAGAGCATATAATATAGCACCTTGGACTGATGACCTTGTGATAAGAATGCTAACTTGACTTTCAGGTTATAATCAAACTGAAAACCCAAAAGCTATTAAGTACAGGAAGCAAATCACACCCATCAGCTTACCTTAATGCACTATATTTCTTAGGTTGCCTTACATTTGATGATGGCACTCATCATTTAATGAGTACTTGTTTTATGTAAAAATATAATCAAATTATTAAAAAATAATATATATTAAATTATGTAACATAATTATATTAAGGAAAAAAAACAATTTGGTACTCATCATTATGATTACCATAATTCATGGTGACAGAGTCATAGCTCAAGAAAACAGTTGACAGACTGTAAAGCTTCCTCTGCAATGAGTAGAAAAATCTGCTATGTAGCCAAGTAATGATTCTCAGAGCATCCAATTCCATTGCTAGTCAGCAGTGTTCACAAAGCCTTGCAAGGCTACCTATTTCCTGTTGAATGCTACTTTTCAAAGCCCAATTTAGTTCTACTGAAAATAATTCCTGTAGTACAACTATCTCGCAATTTCTTTTTTTTTCTTTTTAACCTTCATTTGCTACAGAAATTCCAATTCTTATATATATATATATATATATTTGTTCCATCTGTTAAGTTGTAAATATGAGAGATATTCCCCTAAAGATTCAGGTGTTGAGAGTATGTATAATCCCCAGCAAGTGGTGACTTCATAATGAGGAATCTTACATAATTAATGAATAATATTTTAATTGATAGCTTTATTACTAAGAGATGATAGAAACTTCCAGGCATAGAGACTACTAAGGATAGGCAGGTCATTGGGTCTGGCCTTTGTGCTGTATTTTTATCTTTGTTCCAGGCCTTTATCAGATGAACAGCTCTGTTCACAACTTTCCCACCATTATAATGTGCTTCAGCACAGCTCCACCATAATAGATGTGACCATAGACTGAAAGCTGTAAAGCCATGCACAAAAATAAATCCTTCCCTCTATAAACTCTTTCTCTCAGGCATTTGTCATGGTGACATAAAGCTAAACAACAGAATCTAGTCTCTAGATGAAATTCCAAATATGTTTCACTGTTCCCATCTAGACATAAAGTTATCTCTGAAATACTCAGTCTAAATTTTTTCTCTTACTTATGGTCATTGCCAGAATTATCTGCTCCATGTCTTCAAACATTAATACTATCATTTTACTCATAGCTGATCTGATTCAAAATAAGGTCCTTATGCTCTTGAAAGGGTTAGACTAACTTTGTAACCTGTATGTCTTCTAGAGCCTATAGTTTTGAGTTTTAGGTTCAGGTTAAGCTAAAGCTTCTTAGTACCTTTCCAGAGAATGGAGAAATGTTACCTTATCTGTGATGACAGATAGAAAAAAAAAGCAAGCAAGCAATGACCTTCACTCAGCAAAAAGAAGGACCAGAGCCTTATATTTGAGATAGCGTTTCTTAGCAACGAACCCAGACTTCTTTTGAGTAGCTTTTGACCTCCAACCAAAAGTCCGCAGCCTCTAATCTTCAAGGATGAGCTAACCACCCCCACCTTAAATTGCAGCTGCATCCACACTTGGCAGAACTGGCCAAGCTTGAACACCTAAGACTAACCAGTTATCTTACTTTATAGCTTCCTCATCCAATCCTAAATTGCCAAAACTGCAACTTCAAATTTCCCGCAATTTTTCTTTTAAAAACCTAAAGGCCTTTGTCTGCCGGGTGCCACTCTTTGTTGACCAGCTGGGGTGACCCCATCGTGCAATGGTTAATAAACCTATTGCTTTTGCAACAAGTTGTGGTCTGGGGGAGTTTCTGGGAAGGACCCAATCTTAAACTCCTGAGCTGTGAGACCCCAGGTCTTACACTCTAAATGCTAATCCTTATTTCAATGGGTTTCAAATATCATGTAATTTTTTCCTCCAACACTTATAATATTAATAATTATTCACATTATTAATGTAGATAATATTTCTATAAGAGCATAAATTTATTTTCTGACATACTTAGAATGATTTCTTAGTAATTTGCCTCTTGTTGAAGAATATAAATAGCATCTCCATGGTAAAAGAGATTAAATTATACATCCACTCAGTGTTATATTTTACTAAAAGAGTAATGTTGATAAGTAAGTAGTCATGTGTGTTGGATAAGAGCACACCAATTAGTTATCAAGTGCCAAATAGTCATCCCTGAAAATGTACATACAGGTAACAGTATACAGACTAAGCAGAATAAATTTAAGAATATATTTACCTATATATATATTTATATATACATGCAATAAAAATTATTGAAAAAGAATGCCATGAATTTGATGATGAAAGAAAGGAGTACATGAGAGTGTTTGAAGGCATGAACAGGGAGAAAGATTATAATTATAACCTCAAATATACTTAAAAATAGAAAAATGAAAATGTGTGAACAAACATCATCACATCATAAAATTGCAGAATATTTGCTGCTGGTGAAAAGTCAAAAGCTTTTTTCTCTGTCCTGTTTTTGATGAATGAAAAATTAAAATCCCTGTGATTAAATCAAGTTTTACTATAGCCAAAGAGGTAACATAAGAAAAAATGCTGTTAATGACTTTTTTGGGACAGTTGACTCTGAATAACTGTTTTATTCTATAACTGTATGATATAGTTTTCACTAAGACCATGAAACATACAAAGTCTGAATGTTTATTTATTATCTGACTTTTTCATAAACCTGTCAAAGGACTTAGAGGGTTTTTATCATTCATTCATAATCGTATTTCAAATTAGTAGCGAATTTTATTTAATCTATAATTTTGACATCGTCTTATACTCTTTAAATTAAAAAAGTTAAACACTAAGTCAAAAAATGACTAAGAAATTCAAAGCACCATTGGAATTTTTCCAAACTCATCAGGATTTCTAAGTGGTACCAATTCAGTTTAATCATGACACCTTCTATAGGATTACCAGAGCAAATATTATTTATAAATAGTAATAGTGTAGGCTGCACATACAACAAAGATGCCTATCCTTAACTGGATTACCTTCAAAAGGTGTCTTTTTCAGATGCACAACCCATAGTCCTCCAGTAATATTAACAGACATGAATATCCTCAGAGACATAACACTAGAAAAGAAAACTTTTAAAGCTGCTCAAGTCTAAATTAAGGAAGCTGGAGCTGCAGTTTCTAGGCTAACAATATGAATATAATTAAAGTAATTTAATAGAAATGTAAGTTCATCTTAGATTTATAAAGCCAGAAACTTTGGAAAAAAGAGTGTGAAACTCTGTGTTTTACCAAGATTATCAAGAATATTTTAAGAAGACCTAAAATCTGAAAAACATATGCAAAATTTTGAAATTAACAGATTAAGCCAAATAACCGTATATAAAAACCAATTTGTATATTGGCTTGTTTTTATTAAATGCTAATGAAAACTCACATTAGTACATGGGTATATATGCTTAGATATATATGTATGTATATGTATCTACATACATGTATATCTATCTACATACATATATATATATACATACTTATACATAAATATGTTTGTATGAAGGTATTAACATCTAGGAATGTTGAATGCATGAAAATTATGATCATAAAGTTGATATCACCCATTCATTCATAGGGAAATGATATGAGGTAAAATAAAAATTTCTAATACCTTTTTACTATACTCTTGCTTTTCCCAACTTTCCTGGTATTGGCATTGATAAGCAACTCAAATCATCCCAGCTTTACTAGTAAGTGCCCTTACTTACCACTTCATTTTACCATTGTAAAAATCCCAACTCATTAACACAACCTGGAGAGGACAGGAGTTCCACAAGGACCTAATATATCTGGGCACAGGGGTCTTTTATGAGACTGTTTCTCCAAGAAAGAGCCATGTATGGATGCAATCTAGAACCCCTGCTCAGATGTAGCCCTTGGTAGCTCAGTATCCAAGTGGGTACCCTAATGGGGGGAACAGGGATTGTTTCTGATATGAACTCGAAGGTGGGCTCTTTGACCTCCCCCTCCCACCAGGGAGGAGCAGCCTTGCTAGGAAACAGAGGAGGACTTTGCAGCCAGTCCTGAAGGAACCTGATAAACCAGCATCAGATGTAAGGGGAGGAGGTTCTCCCTTATCAGTGGACTTGGAAAAGGGGAAGGAGGAGAAGAGGGTGGGAGGGTGGGATTAGGAGGGAAAGAGGGAGTGGGATACAGGAGGGATACAAAGTTAACAAACTGTAACTAATATTAAAAAAATAAAAATTAAAAAAAATCCCAACTCATTCTCCCCAAGAACTGTTCCAAATGTTAGGCTTACAAAACCATTTTGTGACAAGGTTTTTCACTCTGTTGTCTAAGGGTCAGTGTGGTATCCCCAGAACTGACATATAAGACAAATTTAGAGTGGTGATAATTGTATTCTCTCTCTATGGGGTAATAGCAACATCAATACAATGCTTTTTAATGATCCACAGAAAATATAGTTAGAAACACAGCCTGAAATATGCTATCTTAAATTGACAACGTCACCTTCCAAAGGTTTCAGGGAAGACATTATCAATATACAAAAAATGTATTCATTCATTTTAGGAGTGTGATCAGAAACTGTGTTTTTTCAGTAATAAAATTCTACCAACCTAGGACCATTTTCATCAAATATCTGTGCCACAGGGTGTGAGCTATGGCAACATGTACACTAAACAGGAAGAAGTAATTGCTCTGATAATTGTAATACCAAGGAACAACTGGGAGAAAAGTAGCTTCAGGAACAATATTCTGAAGCTAGTTGTTCCACTATCCAGTTCATATTGCTTGTAGACATCGAGTTTGGGTATGGGGTAAATCAGAGTGAATAAAGCCCAGTTGGAATTTTGGTACCAGTAATGTTTTTCTTCAGTGCATTCTCCTGGAAAGATATTAAAATTAAATAAAAACCACTAAATGTCAAGGGAGTAGCAAAATACCAAATGAAAAGTAGATACAATGAAAATCCTATCAGAAAATTGCATACAAGGATTATTTTTGATGCACTTTCATTGTTAATTACAGTTGTCATAAAATCTAAAATTTCTTGGAATTACAGCCACCATTGTTACTGCCATCTCATTGGCGGCTGTTGGAGCTACCACCGCGGCATTAGCCATGAGTCATACTGTGCAGACTGCTCAGACCCTAAATAATTTTTTAGCCAATGTAGCTCATGCCTTAGATGTACAAAAAGGAATTAATGCTCAACTAAAAGGAGGCTTGATGGTGTTCAATCAGAGGATTGACCTCGTGCAGGAGCAAATTGATACCCTATGGCAAATCGCTCAACTTGGCTGTCAATGGAAGTATGCTGGACTTTGTGTTACTAGCATACAATATGAGAATTTTTCCTGTGCTGCAAATCTGTCTAAACAATTGTCTAGCTATATTTTAGGTAATTGGACTGGAGAATTCGATACTATGATGGAGCAGCTAAGAGTGGCCATTGTCACGGTAAATTCTACCAGAGTGGACTCAGGACTAGCCACAGGATTATCATCATGGATTGCTGCAGCCAGGAATCATCTAAAGGAATGGGCGGGCATGGGAGCATTAGCAAGCCTTCTGGTGTTGGTCTCCTTGGTTTGCCTGTGGTGTATATGCAAGATTAGAGTCTCACAACAGTGTAATGCAGCCATGATCATTCAGGCCTTTACAGCCATTGAAGCAGGACAGTCTCCCCAAGCATGGGAGCTAAAATGTTATGCTCAGGATGCGAGGCTAAGCACTGCACTCAGGGTCAGCCGCTTTCGACCCAGAGAAGAGCATGTCTGATTGCATGTGGGTTGATGCCCCAGGTCCCGCCTCTGAGAAAAAGGTATCGGACGGGTCTGATGCTCTTTGGGTGGATGACACCTAAATGAACATCGGTACAAAGTCCCAATTTATTTCTAATATCAGAGATCAGACCTCTACTCTTGCCTGATGTGTCTAAAACAAAAAGGGGGAACTGTAGAGAGCTGCGTGATGCCGTGCCTTAAAGATGAAGCTGGTTTCCGCCTTCCACCTTCCCGATGGTGAGTGCTCTCTGTCACAAACAACTCCATATTTGGCTAAGGCTGAGGATCTGGCTTGCTTCCGTGTATGTGGACCTATCTGCATTGCCCACGTGGCATGCTGGGGTTGGCTACCCAGAGACTATTTAAGCTGTGTGCTGGCTTTCCCCAGGGTCAGAAGATTGTTCAAGGTTCCTGAATAAACTGCATTGAGAAAAATAAAATGAAATAAAATAAAATAAAATAAAATAAAATAAAATAAAATAGCAAAAAATAAATAAATAAAAATAAAAATAATAAAAAAATAAAAATAATAAAAAAATAAAAAAATAAATAAAATTTCTAGGAAAAATATTGTTAAAATTGATCCTGTTTTGAGAATCAAACAATAACATTAGACTTTAAGTATAGTAAACTAATGTATTTTTCTACTTCGTTCATTGAATAAAATATATTTGACTGTATTTAACATTATGCTCTATTAAATATTATCAAATGTGGCATAAAACACATCTATCTGACAAAGCAGCAATTAAAGTTTTGTCATAAACAGCTAGTTTTGCTTACCAGGCTTCACTGTGGTTGAGTGTTACAAAACTAAAAGTAGCACAGAACTGCCCAATCCTCCAGACAATCAACAGATTAATCTGAAGTACCTAGAAGCTACGCACTTAGTTCTTCAACAATATTGACAGAACTATTTGACATAGAAAAAACCTAAACAATTTTATTCTTTGATTGATACAAGTCATAAAAATACAAAATGATTTAATTAGCCACTTTTATTAAGATAAATTTTGTGGCAATCGTAAAATATCTAAACAAGCTAAGGCTTATGTAGAATCAACCTTGGTGGCTAAATAAGGTTTAGGTCTGAATTGTCTAGAAATTTAAGACAGATTTATATTTGATACGGACATGCTACACATAACATTTCCATAACACAAAATTTCTATGTCTTTGTGAATCAATGAAAAACGTATCCAACATTCATAGCTCAACCTAAAATATCACAGCCAGGTTGTAGAGGGAAATCAATAGGAGGGGACTGAAAAAAGGAAGTTGGCAAATGCAGTGGTAAAGTTAGTGGTGTTTGCAGCACAGGCCTGGTTGAAGGCCAGCCAGGTGGAGAAATTTCCAGCCACCTGAGGAAAGGAACTAGATTTACTGCATTCTTTTCCTGCCCACTAGGGACACAGTTGCTAGGAAACCAGCCCAGAAGGCCAGGCCAGAACCGTTTATGGTTTTGGTGCCTAAAATAAACCAATCATTTCAAAAGTCAATTTCCCTTACCCAATCATGTAATGCCAAGGCATGTAACTCTCTGCTTGCATTTTCCCCCATTTAAAAATCTTGTTCCCCTAGACTGCACTCCTCCTCTTCAACCAGGGAGAATGCTGCGACCTGGGCTCAAGCTTGTAATGGGAAGATCCTCATGTGTTTTACAGCAGAGTCAATTCCTGGTGGGTTTTTTGGGTCTCACGAACTGGCATAACACCTTCTCTTACTTCAGCATCTCATTACTGTCATTTGCTATTCTTGGCAGGATAGGAACCCATGAGCCCCTCCATGATCTATTGTTGCTTACTTTCTCAGGTACTATGAAAGCAACTGTAGCTGTTGTAAATACATGAGTACTTGGCAAAATCATGTTTATAACATACTACTTCATGGCTTTCTTCTACTATGTTCAGCTCTTAAGTTCTTTCTTTGTTGATAATTCTGCAGCCTTTTAGCCAGTGACATGGGTGTCCTATTTAATACTGAACATTCAGCACTTTTTCTCAGTTACTCAAGTAACCATGAGTCATTGCACTTACTTCCTCCAGCTAAAAAAGAAGCTTTGTTGTTCAAGGCTAAGGAGAACAAATGTAAATGTATTTAAGAACCAGTTAGAAATATTTCCATTTAGCAAAATGACAGTAATATGCTTATCCCTGACCTCTTCCGGTGTGAGCTTTTGACCAGATCCACAGTTTTAGGCATGAATTCCTTCATGTGGAGACCTCCTTAGATCCAACCAGAAACCAGACAGCTATGCCATAATAGTTGTATCACTAGTAACATTCTACTCTGGAGAGAAGTTAATTTGTACTCAAAGTGCTAAACGGAGGCTTAATTTAGGCTCAAGGAGTAAATGAGTTACACCTTTCAGAGAGTTCACAAAATTTTCCATGTTTGTAAGGATTCTCTCTTATATAAGCATAAGAAGTGTAAAAGATTTTTCCATCTATATGGTTGCCTGGAATTCATATAGAGAGCTTCGAAATTACAGCTTTGGTGAGCAGTCACCCTGTTGTAGTAGTATTTCACTAAGGTAAGATGCTTTTGAGTTACCTATTTTCCTGTAAATAACCATTCACCAAAACACATGTGACACATAAACTCATTGGTTCACTGAGTTAGACTTTGTTTGTTGTAGTGGTTTGAAGGAGTATGGCCCCATAGTGACAAAGATTTGAATATTTAGGTCACCAGGGAGCAGGATTATTTGACAGGATTAAAAGTTGTGGCCTTGTTGGAGAAAGTATGTCACTGGGGTATGCTTGATAAGGCCTATGCCAACCCCAGAGTCTCTTCCTGGTGCCTGCGTGTTGAGATGTAGAACTATCAGCTATTTCCTCAGCATCGTGTCTGCTTACATGCTCCAGTGTGTCCTGCCATGATGACAATAGACTAAATCTCTTTAACAGTAAGAATTTCCCAATTAAAGGTTTTAGTTTATAAGAGTAACTATGGTCATGTTGTCTCTTTACAATGATTATATCTTCCCAGAATGATATCATACAACACTTTGTTATTTTAGTCTCTTCACTAATTTATCTGCTTCTAATTCATTCCATACTCTTTCTACTCTTCTCCTTCTCTCATCTTCCCTTTCCACCACTCCCATCAGCTTTCTTTTACAAAATATTGAAATTAGCTTAACAGTAAATGAATTCTGACCTTGTGGTTTAGTACTCTTCTTGGAGTTTACTTACTCAATTAGTATAAGATTTTAAAACATACTTTCTCTAACTAATGTTATAATTGTTGTAACCAAACCCAAACATTTTAAACACCATTGACTAAAGTCAGTATAAAAAAATTGTAGATTGTGTGTTCTTTGATAGCACGTAGTCAGAGAATATTAGCTACGTTTGGTGGAACATGCTTACAGTCTTATCACTCAAGTCCAAAAACCTCATGATAATTGAAACCTGAGTTCCAGCTTGGCCTCATGTGATATGATGTGATTGTGTATATGGGAGGGGAAGAAAATAGACATAAGCCCTTTTGAAAATTTGTGAAATCCTAAATAATGAACAATAAAATGATACAGTCAAAATAAAAGTTAAGAATATCTGATATTTGAAACTCAAAGGGAGCCCTATTATTTCATAAAAAGTAGTAGTTGTTCATCAAGAAGTCACACTCTCAAGTGGCTTACTAACCTCTTCATTAGATGATATAATGTAAGTTCAAGGCTGTCATTTGAAAATAGTTGAAAAAGGTAATACTTAAATTATGACATAATGCCAACCTGGGATGACATTTTATTAGTGACTTCTCTTTTGAAGCATGCATGATGCAGAGAAAGGGCACTGAAAATAGTACTAGGTTTTTAAATCTCAAAATATAGTACTATTGACATAGTACTTCCAGCAAGGCTGCATCCACATAGGCATCCTTAAACATCTCTGTAAACTTGGGTTCATATGTTCAAATGCATAGACATATGGGGAGACATTGTCATTCAACCACTGTCATTCAGCCTTCTAATGAAAATATAGGATGACCTCTCAGGATGATATAAGAAATACTGATTAAGAAGCAAGAAGGGATAATGTCTTCTGCTAAGTCCTTAGTTCTTTAAAGTTAACTTTGTGTTGCTATTTTCTTTGTTCCTTAAATTAAAAATCATCTTTATGTGAAATTTCATCATACATATGAACTAAAATGCTAGATACCCTGATAGTAATCTTAGTGTGCTGTGTAAATATGAAAATTCTTTTTCTTCATATTGTGTGTTATGAGGCTATTATCTCTCCCAAGAGGAACAGACAGGTAATCTTTGTCCGAATAAAATTAGTGCTTTCTTATATTTGGAATTCCAAACCAGATACTTGTTTGTCTTTGACCTTTATATTTTCTTTTACTTTTTTATATTAATTACTGTTTATTCACTTTGTATCACAGTTGTAGCCTCCTCCCTCATTCCTTCCCAATTCCTACCTCCCTCCTTCTTCTCCTCCCATGCCCCTTTCCAAGTCCACAGATAGGGAGGTCCTCCTCCCCTTCCATCTGGTCCTAGTTTATCAGATCTCATGAGGAGTGTCTGCATTGTCTTCCCCTGTGGCCTGGTAAGGCTGCTCCCCACTCAGAGGCAGGTGATCAAAGAGCCAGCTACTGAGTTCATGTCAGACAGACCCTGTTCCCCTTACTAGGGTACCCACTTGGAGACTGAGCTACCATGGGCTATGTCTGTGCAGGGGTTCTAGCTTATCTCCATGCATGGTCCTTGGTTGGAATATCAGTCTCAGAAAAGACCCTTTTGCCCAGATTTCTTGGTTCTGTAGAGCTCCTGCCCTCTCCAGGACTTTCTACCTATCCCTTCTTTCATAATATTCCCTGTACTCTGCACAAAGTTTGGCTTGGACCATCAGCATGTGCTTTGATACATTGCTGGGTAGAGTCTTTCAGAGGCCGTTTGTGGTAGGCTTTTGTCCTGTTTTCTGTTTCTCCCTCTTCTGATTTTCTTTTAGTAAAAACAGTCTGTATATACAATCCATTTCAACCTTATTTTTATACTAAATATCTAAAAGTAAGTTTTTGAAACACAAGTTATGATAGTTCAAGGATTATTAAAAACAAAACAAAAAATAAATAAATGGAGACTTAACACCAATGAAAGTAAAATGACAGCAATATTTCTGCCAGAGGTGAACTTTCTTCCATTAGCAACTTGATATAAATCCAGACAGATACAAGCCCAATGAAAAAGCAGCACTTTAAAAGAAACCTTGAATAAAACCTCCATAATACATGTTTTTTATCATCACCCTTTACTTCAGTTTGATAATTTTCATAGATGGGTTCCACATTACAAGGAAAAAACAATTTTCAATGTCATTTCCTTTCTGAGAGATTACTGGTCAACTGACAAAGAATGAGACCTTGTCCCAATCCCAAAGTTCAAGTTAAGTTTCACCTCTTCCTGTGTTTCAGAGAGTGCATTTTAAAGTTGCAATATAGGGTGTTTGGAGGTCCCTGCTTTTAATGACTACCCTTCTGCCTTTGTCTCAATCCCTTTATACTTCTCTATAAGTGAAACTCAAACCCCAGAGAGAAGGATCCTTGTGATAGAGGTCATCATCAAGTGAACTCTACTACAAATTTACTTTCCCAGTATGTTTCTTTAAATATTGCTTTAGGGGAAAATCAATAGATATAAATAAAAAATGCTCAAGTATTATACAAATACACTTTAGGTGAAATTTTTAAAATACACAGCTTATAAATAAAACATCCAAAGAGCATGTATTTCTCCTCTTTTGGACTAAAAAAGATGAACCATAAAGCATAATTGTTTATATTAAAATCTTGCTTCTTTTCATATTCATTATTTCTTTGGATAAAATATTGATCAACTATCTTCTTTTTATGTGTGATTCATCATATGGAAATTGTGTTAAGTTTTAAAACTGTAATAGCATGTGTGAGTCCCTAAAAAAATAAAATAAAATAACATTGTGAAATTATCGAAGTAGCGAAAGAGCAAAATGACTCATTCCTATAACAGAGGGGAAAAACCTGTCAGACAGTTCCACAAAGGACAACTGATGGAACAGCTGAAAAAGGACACCACAGGAGGAAAAGGAATGTTAAATCATTTACAGTGGTTCATTAGGTTAGAGTGCTTATGCCATAGAATTTGATGATAAAAATCACAACACATAGCTATTTCCATGGTCATAGCCACATGTGACAATAGATTTAAACATCTGTTAAGCAAGAATAAGTTTTCTTGAGACAGGAGAGATGGCTCAGCTGTCAAGAATGCTTATTTCAATGGACAACAAGCCAAGTTCAGTTCTTACCACCCACATAAAGCCCAGACAAGCATGAACCCCGACTCCAGGCCATAAATGGTGAATATGTGGGGTCAAAGGAGCTCAGAGTTCTGAAACTCCAGTCAGACTGCAATTAGGGTCTGACCTGACTTGGTAGTGTAGGTGGCTGCTTTGTGATTAGCTGGTGCCAGGCTCACTCAGAACTCTGAAAGTGAGAAAGGCAGAAGTGAGAGCCTGGTTTTGTCCAGGCACACAAAATGGTTTCTTCAGAACAGCCACCGACTCACTCCCGCAGACAGGCACTGTGGTGGGTAGAGTGGTGCAAGAGAGGTAGAGGCAGCAATTCTCACTGACGACTGACAGGAAGCCAAACCCAGGAGTTCCAGAGATGAATGATTCAGGGAGAAGGGGAGCCCATCCTTCCCATAATAAATGAGTGACTCAGCCAGTCATGGTGAAATAGATGATGCTGGCCTCCTTTATTTTATGTGAAACAAGGACTTAGGAACCTTGGGTGGTAGGAGGGGTTTTGAGGGTGAATATGTTTGATTCACTGGAGGTACTGAAGATACTTGATTTACATACAACAACACAGTCCTGTCACAAGAGGGGGAAAGTAGTGCTTAATTGTCCTATAGTTGGCAGAAGAACTCCAACTTGGTTGGAGTATTGGTTGAAAGCCAATACACCAAGACTTTAATTATCATAAGGGTGGATGTTTCTAGGAATCCTCAGGTACTGGCTGAATGAGTTTCTTATCAAAAAAGCTAGGGCTTGAATTCTCCCTGGGGGCTTGGATTATCCCTGAGGGCTATTTGTCACTTCTTAGAAGATCTGGAGTTCCCTAGCTCAGGTGAAGAGGAAACCCATCTGAGAAAGGGAATCCATTATATTATAGCAAGCTTGAAGGCTTTCTGGAAATGCCAGACTTTGAAGTTAATAACAGGGTCCCACTAATATTCCATTGTATAGATATACCACAATTTGTGCATCCATTCCTCCAGTGATGCTTTTGATTGACCTGCCTGTTTTGATGCCAATAGAATGTGGTTTTTATTACTATCACAGCTTGAAATCAACGATGATGGTAACTCCAGAAGTTCTGTGTTTGTATATGTGTGTGTTTGTGTACGTGTGTATATGTGTGTATAGGTAGGGTGGGTTTAGCTTTTTTGGTTTGTTTTTCAATATGAAACTGAATATTGTTCTTTCAAGGTCTGTAATTTTGATGGGAATTGCATTGAATCTGGAGATTGCTTTTGATAAGATGGTTATTTTTAATATGTTAATCTTACCTATCCATGAGCATGGAAGATCTTTCCATCTTCTGATATCTTCTCCAATTTATATCTTAAAATACTTGAAATTCTTATCATACAGGTTTTTCACATTCCTGGTTAGAGTTACACCAAGTTATTTCATAATATTTGAGGCTATTGCAAAGGGTGTTGTTTCTCTAATTTCTTTTTCATCCTGTTTGCAAATTGTATATAGAAAGGTTACTAATTATTTTAGTTAATTTTTTTTCTCTCCATTCACTTCATTGAAGGTGTTTATCAGTTGTAGGAATTTCCTGATAGAATTATTGAGGTCACTTATACATACTATCATATCTATGAATAGTGATACTTCGAATTTTTCCTTCCAATTTGTATCCCCTTAATTTTTTTAGTTGTCTTACTTCTCTCCCTGAAATTTCAAGAATATATTGAATAAATATGAGGATAACGGGCAGCCTTCTCTTATTTCTTATGTTTGTAGTATTGATTTAAATTCTCCATTTAATATTGGGTATTGCTTTCAGCATATTGCTTTTATTATGTTTAGATATGTGCCTTGTATCCTTGATCTCTTCAGAAATTTTCTAATGAAAGGGTGTTGTATTTTGTGAGTTTTTTCAGCATCTTTTTAAAAGTTTGGTTATATGGTAGATTACATTAATAGATTTTTGTATGCTGAACCATCTCTGTATCTCTGTGATGAAGCCTTTTTGATTATGGTGGATGATCTTTTTGATGTGGATATGATTTGGATTTGGTTTGCAAGTATCTTATTGAGTATTTTTGTATCAATGTTCATAAGGGAAATTGGTCTGAAATTCTATTTCTTTGTTAAATCATTGTGTGTTTTAGGTGTCAGGGTATCTTTGGCCTTCTAAAATGATTTGAGAAATGGTCCTACTGTTTATATTTTGAGGATAACTTGAGTATTAGTACTATCTCTTTTTTAAAATTCTGGTAGAATTTTGTGCTAAAACCATCTGGCCATGGGCTTGTTTTGGTTAAGAGAACTTGCTGACTGCTTCTATTTCCTTAAAAAATTATAGGTCTATTTAACTTGTTTATCTGACCTTAACTTAACATTGCTAAGTGGTATCTATGAAGAAAATTTTACATTTCATTTAGGTTTTGTAGAGAACAGTTTTTTGAAGGAAGACCTAGTGATTCTTTGACTTTCTTCTGTGTTTGCTGTCATGTCTCACTTTTCATTTCTCATTTTGTTGATCTGGATATTCTCTCTCTGCCATTCGGTTAGTTTGATTAAGGGTTTGTCTATCTTGTTGATTTCCTCAAAGTACTATTTGTTTTTCTGATTCTTTGTATTGTTTTCTTTGTTTTATTGATTTCAGCCCGGAGTCTTATTATTTCCTTCAGTCTACTCTTCTTGACTGTGTTTGCTTATTTTAGTTATAGAGCTTTTGGATATGTTGTTATGTCACTAGTATGAGATCACAGTAATTTCTTTATGAAGACAAATTTGCATTCCCATCAGCAATAGAAAAGTGTACCTCTTGCACTGAATCCTCATCAACATGTACAGTCACTTGAGTTTTTGATCTTAGCCATTCTGACATGTATAAGATGGAATCTCTGAGTTATTTTGATTTGCATTTCCCTGATCACTAAGGATGTTAAGCATTTCTTTAAGTGCCTTTTGGTCATTCAAGACTCCTCTGTTGAGAATTCTCTGTTTAGCTCTGTACCTCATTTCTTAATTGGATGATTGGTTTGTTTGTGTCTAATTCTTAAGTTCTTTATATATTTTGGATATTAGCCCTGTCAGATATAGGGTTGTTGAAAAACTTTTTTTCATTTTGTAGGATGCCATTTTGTCCTGTTGACTATTATTTGCCTCGTAGTAGTTTTCTAGTATCATGAGGTCCCATTTACTAATTTTTTTCTTATTGCATGTACTGTTGATATTATGTTCAGAGTCTTGTCTCCTGTTCCAATGAGTTCAAGGCATTTTCCCACATTCTTTTCAATTACATTTAATGTATCAGTTTTCATGTTGGGGTTTTTGATCCACTTGGACTAGAGTTTTGTGCAGGGTGATAAATATGGATCTATTTGCATTCTTCTACATATAGATATGCAATTAGACCAGACCATTTGTTGAAGATATTTTCTCTATTTTATTTTATACTTTTGTCTTTTTGACAAAAGTCAGATATCCATAAGAATGTAGGTTTATTTCTGGGTCTTTGATTTGAGAATCTATTTCATTAATTAACCTATTTTTAATGCTTTTTTATTACTATTGCTGTTTAGTACAGCTCGAAATCAGGGATAATGAGAACTCAAGAAGTTCTTTTATTGTACAAAATACGTTTAGCTGTCTTGTTTTTGTTTTTGTTTTTCATATGAAATTAAGGATTGCTCTTTTAAGGTCCATAAGATTTGTGTTGGAATTTTGAGTGGAATTGCATTGAATCTACAGATTGCTTTTGGTAACATGGCAATAATTACTATGTTAATTTTAGCAATTCATGAGCTTTGGAGATCTTTCCGTCTTCTAATATCTTCTTTAATTTTTATCTTCAAAGTCTTGAAGTTTTTATCATACAAGTCTTAGAGTTACACCAAAATATTTTATGTTATTTGTGGCTATTGTGAAGGGTATCATTTCCCTAATTTTTTAACATTTTAAATTATTTCTTTATATATATATATATGTATATATATATATATATAATTTTATATATATATAAAAACTTTGAACAACTTTTTAAATAAACAGTGGGGGGGAAGATACATATTTGTAAATTAAGAAAAGTGAACATGAATGAAGCTAGAAAAGGGAGCATTAATGAAGCTAGATAAGTCCACAAACTAAGTAATCAACTGCTAGATGAAAACAGAAAAAGTCTACTTCATTAATCCTGTTGCAATTATTCTGATTAAAATTTAAGAACCCCTTAGCATTTACATCTGATATCCAGTTGTCTTTTAATAATTTCTTAAATGCTCAGTGCATAGATGCCCAAGATAAAAATATAGAATGGCCAGTATCCAAGATGGCGACAGCAAGCAGAGTTGGTGAATGGAGGGACAACTGAAGTCAGGGAAATGATGATGAGGCTTTCTGAACGAGAGGAAATATTGCACAAGGTGAGACATTTGGTCTCAGGTCACCAGCTGACTTCTTTGGGGAAGGAGAGAAAGGAGCATTGATCTCTCTGCACTCCCCTTTTTCAGGCCTCCCTCCTCCTCTGCACAGCAGGCTCACCAAGATTCTCAGCTAGAGCTCACTGCCTGAGGACTGCAGCATCAGAGGCAAGGCCCCTCCACCCTTGTTCACGGAGCTGGAGCCGGCTGGACCTGCTTTCAGAGTACCCAGATCTGCAGTGCCATTCTCCCTTTGTCCCATTTCTAGGAGCAGCCATACCAACTCTGCACAGTATCCCAGCCACTAACCAGCCCAAACCCTCAGTGGCAGATAGTAGGTGATATAGCCACCAAAGTCCAACAAATCTGCCAAACAAACTAGGCACACAAGGCACTGGGGCTTCCAGGTATGGAGACCACAGTGGCGGGCCCCAAGACATCCCAGAAGGTATCTGGACCAGCATCCCCGTCTCCAGCTTCAGCTGAACTTCTTAACGTTGTGGCTGCAGCAGCATTGAACTGGCAGAGATCCTCAGTCCTTCTGCATATGAGTAAACAGGTCCAAATCAAAGAGTAGAGAGCCCAGATACCCCAGTCCTTGCCAATGTGACCTGCTTGAGAGTGAATACGCCTTCAAGAGCCTGCAGAGCAGTAGATCAAGAGTCCTTCTGAACTAACAGCCAAACATAAGACCCCTCCCACCCACACACCCATTGTGGAAAACAGAGGGACTTTTGGGACATTGAAGTCCATGCTCTGCAGGTCCAACAGTGGAGTTCAGGTGGATAACGCTGGGAACTCAGACAGAGCCAAATACCAGTGCCCTGTAGGCCACTGAGGTATAAAGAGAATTTGCATAGGAAATTGCACTTCGATTATCACAAGCCCCTGCTACATCTATAGCACATGAACAGGTAACACTTAGAGACCTGCAAGGCAGAACCACTCCCACACACTCAAGGGTTCAACATTCTCTATCACTCTGTCCCTCAAGAAACACTGCCACAGACATTTCAATGCACACACTCAACTTGCATTTGTCCGTCTAAGTCCAAGGACTTTCCTCCCACAGGTACAGCTGAAGGACCAATGCTCATGCTGAGGTCATGGGACCTCTCTCAGCTTCCTGAAGAATTCTTTGATGCCAGAGAGAAATGGTACCAGGCTGAACTGCAGAATCCAGGAACAAATAGGGAAGGTTACAGATAAGTAAATGGCCAGGGGTTTGCAAAAGAGCACATCCAACATAAATCAGGACATCATGGCTTCACCAGCAACCCTCAAAATTGATGGATACTCCAATTCATCAGAAACACAGGGAAATGACTTTAAAAGTATGCTTACCCATTATTTCAGACATATAAAGAGGAAACAAACAAATCTCTTGGAGCAAAAGCCACACAAATACAGACAGTTAAAGAGAAAAAGAACAAATCTATCAGAGATTTGGCTACTGAAGTGGAGGCAAAGAAAGAGGAAATGAACAAACTTCGCAAAGAAACACAGACAAATATAGCAAAATAAATGGAGGCAGTAGAGATACAATTAGTGGCATATAGAGCAGAAACGAACAAAAAAATGGAGACCATCATAGGAAGACAGGAACTCACATTAAAACAGATGAAGGAAATGGTGCAAGGAATGAAAAAGAAATTAGAATCAATAAAGAAAACAGAAACTGAGAAAACCCTGGAACTGGAAAACTTAGAGAAAAGATCAGGAACCACAAAGTAAGCATCACCAACAGAATACAAGAGATGGAAGAGAGAATCTCTGGTGCTGAAGATACACTAGAAGAAATTGATACTTCTCTCAAAGAAAAAGTAAAATCAGAAAAGTCCCAAAACACAAAATATCCAAGAAATCAAGGACACCATAAAAAGACAAAATCTAAGAATAATAGGAATTGATGAAAAAGAAGATTCCAGGCTCCAATGTCCAGAAATTCTTTTCAAGAAAATCTTAGAACAAAAATTTTCCCAACCTAAAGAAAAATATGTCCATAAATATACACGAGGGCTACAGAACACCAAATAGACTAGACCAGAGAAGAAACACCACATATCACATCATAGCCAAAACACTAAATCTACAAAACAAAAAAAGATATTAAAAGCAACAAGGGAAAAAGGGCAAGTAAAGTGTGAAGGTAGATCTAGAAGAATCACACCAGATTTCTCAACAGAAACTTGAAAGCCAGAAGGGCCTGGCAGGTGTCATGCAGACTTTAAGAGACCAAAGATGCCAACCCAGACTACTATACACTAAAAAGCTTTCAATCAACATAGATGGAGAAAAGAAAATATTCCATTACAAAACTAAATTTAAGCAATATCTACACTGCAAACCAGCCCTACAAAAGATACTAGAAGGAAAACTCTAATCCAACGAAAACAAATATTCCCAAGAAAATACAGCATACAGATAATTTGCCAACAACTTAAAAGAAAACAAGCAATTAATCACAGTAAGACCACCAACTCCACAATAAAAGAAACTAATGTTCATTGATCACTGTTATCTATCAAATGGACTCAACCCTCCAATGAAGAGACACAGACTAACAAATTGGCTGTGGAAACAGGATCCAATATTCTGCTGCATCTAAGAAACACACCTATGCAACAAAGATAAACACTACCTCAGAGTAAAGGGCTGGCTGGAAAAAAATGTTTTTGAAGAAAATGGACCCAGAAAACAAGCTGGGGTGGCTATCCTAATATCTAATAAAATAGACTTCCAACCAAAATTAATCAAAAAAGTTGAGGAGGGACACTAAATTCTTATCAAAGGAAATTCCACCAAGAGGACATCACAAATCTGAACATCTATGCCCCAAATTCAAGAGCGCCTAAATTCATAAATGAAACATTATTGAATCTTGAATCACATATCGATCCCAACACCTTCATAATGGGAGACCTCCACTCCACTCTTACCAAGGGACAGATCATCTAGATAGAAGCCAAATATGGAAATAAAGGCACTTACAGAGACCCTAACTCAAATGGACCTAATATAAGTCTACAGAACTTTTCACCCAAAATCAAAAGAATATCCCTTCTTCTCAGCACCTCATGGAACCTTCTCCAAAATAGATCATATAGTTGATCACAAAGCAAGCCTCAACAAATACAAAAAGATTGAAATAATCCCCTGTATTATATCTGACCACCATGGACACAGCTGAACCTCAACAGCAATGCAATTAGCAAAAAGCCTGCAGACACATGGAAACTGAACAACCTGCTACTCAGTGATAGCTGGATTAAGGAAGAAGTATCAAAAAAATTAAAGACTTCCTAGAATTCAATGAAAATGAACGTACAACATACCCTAATTTATGGGACACAATGAAAGCAGTACTCAGAGGAAAATTCATAGCAGTAAGACCTTCAAGAAGAAATGTGTAACATCTCACACAAGCAACTTTATGGCCTAATTGAAAGCGCTAGGGAAAAAAAAGAAGCAAATACCCCAAGAGGAGCAGCAGATGGCTGGAAATAATCAAACTCAGGGCTGAAATCAATCAATTAGAAACAAATAAAACAATTCAATGAATCATTGAAACCAAGAGCTGCTTCTTTGAGAAAATCAACAAGATAGACAAACCTTTAGCCAAACAAAATAAAAGGCAGAGAGAAAGTATCCAAATCAGTAAAATCAGAAATGAAAAGGGGGACATGACTACAGACACTGACGAAATCCAAATAATCATAATGATTAGGTTGTACTACAAAAGCTTATATGTCACAAAATTTGAAAATATAAAAGAAATGGACAATTCTAATGATAGATTCCATCTATCAAAATTAAGTCCAGATCAGGTAATTGATGGAATAATAGTACTATATCCCCAAAAGAAACAGAAGCAGTCATCAACAGTCTCCCTTCCAAAAAAAGCATTGAGCCAGATGGATTCAGTGCAGAAGTCTACCAGACAATGAAAGAAGTGCTAACTCCAATTCTCTTCAAACTATTCCACAAAATAGAAACAGAAGGAACATTTCCAAACTCATTCTGTGGGGCCACAGTTACCTTGATACCTATAACACACACAGACCCAACAAAAAAAGAGAACTTCATACCTATCTCTCTTATGAACATGGATGAAAAAATACTCAATAAAATACTTGAAAACCGAAATTAAGAACGCATCAAAGATATCATCCAGCATGAGAAAGTAGGCTTCATCCCAGGCATGCAAGGGTGGTTCAACATATAGAAATCCATCATTGTAATCCACCATATAAACAAAATGAAGGAGAAAAATCACATGATCATCTCCTTAGATACCAAAAAGCATTTGAACAAATCCAACACACATTCTTGTCTAAAGTCTTGGAGAGATCAGGAATATAATGCACCTAAACACAGTAAAGGCAATATACAGCAAGCCTATAGCCAAAATCAAACTCAATGGAGAGAAACTTAAATCAATCCCACTGAAATCAGGGGCAATGCAAAGCTGCCTAATCTTTTTTTTCCCCACTGTCAGGATTTAATCACATGGCCAATACTGGCCTCAAGCTTGGGATCCCTCTATGGAAGGCTCCTGGGACCTGATGTTTACAATCATTCATAGACAATCTTGGCTTACAATACAATATTTTTAATTTTATTTTATCTTATCAGTTACATTTTATTAACTCTGTTTCCCAGCTGTATACCGTTCCCTCATTCCCTCCCAATCCCACCCTCCCTCCCTCATCTCCACCCTGCCCCTTTCCAAGTCCACTGATGGGAGAGACCTCCTCCCCATTAATCTGACCCTGTTTTATCAGATATCTTCAGGACTGGCTGCAAAGTCCTCCTCTGTGGCCTAACAGGACTGCTCCTCTTTTGGGGGGTGGGGAGGTCAAAGAGATAGCCATTTGAGTTCCTGTTAGAAATAGTCCTTGTTCCCCTTACTATGGGAAACCAATTGGTTACTGAGCTGCCAAGGGCTACACCCGAGCAGAGGTTCTAGGTTATATCCATACATGGTCCTTGGTTGAATGTCAGTAGCAGAAAATACCCTGTGCCCAGATATATTTGATCCTTGTGGAGCTCCTATTCTTTCCCTACCATACTAACTCCCCTGCTTTCATATGATTCCCTGTACTCTGCTGAAGGTTTGCTTTTGAGTCTGAGTATCTGCTTTGAAAACACTGCTAGCAGTGGTATAGCTGGGTCTTGAGGAAGCACTATTCCTAATTGTCTGAGAAAGCACCAGATAGATTTCCAAAGTGGTTGTACCAGTTTACGTTCCCACCAGCAGTGGAGGAGTGTTCCTCTTTCTCCACAACCTCTCCAGCATTTGCTGTCACTTGAGTTTTTCATCTTGGCCATTCTGATGGGGGTAAGGTAAAATCTCAGGGTCGTTTTGATTTGAATTTCCCTAATGGCTAATGAGGTTGAGCATTTCTTTAAGTGCTTCTCTGCCATTCGATATTCTTCTATGAAGAATTCTTTTTTTATCTCTGTTTATCTCTGTTCCCCATTTTTTAATTGGATTACTTGGTTTGCTGATTTTCAGCTTCTTTAGTTCTTTTGTATATACTGGATATTAGCCCTCTCTCAGATAAAGGGTTAGTGAAGATTCTTTCCCAATCTGTAGGCAGTCATTTTGTTTTGATGATGGTGTCCTTTGCTTTACAGAAGCTTTTCAGTTTCATGAGGTCCCATTTATTGATTGTTGCTCTAAGAGCCTGTGCTGTCGGTGTTCTGTTCAGGAAGTTGTCTCCTGTGTCAATGAGTTCTAGGCTGTTCCCCACTTTTTCTTCTAATCGATTTAGAGTATCTGGTTTTATGCTGAGTTCTTTGATCTTTAGTTGGACTTTAATTTTGTGCAGGGTGATAAATATGGGTCTATTTTCATTTTTCTACATGTAGACATCCAGTTGGACCAGCACCATTTGTTGAAGATGCTGTCTTTTTTTCATTGAATGGTTTTGGCTTCTTTGTCAAAAATGGAGTATTAATATGTGTATGAGTTTATTTCTGGGTCCTCTATTCAGTTCCATTGATCCTCCTTTCTATTTCTATGTCAATATCATGCAGTTTTGATTACTGTTGCCCTGTAGTACAGCTTGATATCAGGGATGGAGCTACCTCCAGACGATCTGTCGTTGTACAGGATTGTTTTGGAGATTCTGGGTTTTTTGTTTCTCCATATGAAGCTGAGAATCTTTTTTTTAAGGTCTGTAAAGAATTGAGTTGAAGGTTTTTCAAACAGATCTTTTACTTCCTTGGTTAATGTCACCCCAAGGTACTTTATAATATTAGTGGCTATTGTGAAGGGTGTTGTTTCCTAATTTCTTTCTCGGCCCTTTTGTCTTTGGTATACAGGAGGGCTTCTGATTTTTTTTTGAGTTGATTTTGTATCCTGCCACTTTGCTGAAAGTGTTTATCAGCTGAAGGAGTTCTCTGGTTGAATTTTTGGGGTCTCTCATGTATACTATCATATCATCTGTGAATAGTGACACTTTGACTTCTTCCTTTCTGATTTGTATCCCCTTGAACTCCTTTAGTTGTCTTATTGCTCTGGCTAGGACTTCAAGTACTATGTTGAAGAGGTATGGAGAGAGCAGCAGCCTTGTCTTGTCCCTGATTTCAGTGGGATTGATTTAAGTTTCTCTCTATTGAGTTTGATGTTGGCCATAGGCTTGCTGTATATTGCCTTTAATCAAACTCAGGGCTGAAATCAATCAATTAGAAACAAATAAAACTATTCAAAGTATCAATGAAACAAAAAGCTAGTTCTTTGAGAAAATCAACAAGATAGACAAACCCTTAGCCAAACTAACTAAAATGCAGAGAGAATCTATCCAAATCAGCAAAATCAGAAATGAAAAGGGTGACATAACTGCAGACACTGAGGAAATTCAAACAATCATTAGGTCATACTGCAAAAGCCTATATGCTACAAAATTTGCCTACTTATTCCATATCTCTTCAACATAGTACTTAATGTCCTAGCTAAAGCAATAAGACAACTAAAGGAAATCAAGGGGATACAAATCAGAAAGGAAAAGGTCTAAGTTTCACTTTTTTCAGATGATATGATAGCATACATGAGCGACCTGAAAAATTCAACCAGAGATCTCCTTCAGCTGATAAACACCTTCAGCAAAGTGGCTGGATTTAAAGTCAACTGAAAAAAAAAACAGAAGCCTTTATGTATACCAAAGACAAAAAGGCTGAGAAAGAAATCAGGAAAACAAACACCCTTCACAGTAGCCACTAAAAACATAAAGTACCTTGAGGTGACTCTTACCAAGCAAGTGAAAGACCTGATTGAGAAAACCTTCAAGTCTGTGAAGAA
Source organism: Rhombomys opimus (assembly GCA_010120015.1). Taxonomy (NCBI): domain Eukaryota; kingdom Metazoa; phylum Chordata; class Mammalia; order Rodentia; family Muridae; genus Rhombomys; species Rhombomys opimus. The sequence goes on along the minus strand of REGO01000435.1, from coordinate 1,133,005 downwards.
AGAAATTGAAGAAGATCTCAGAAGATAGAAAGATCTCCCATGCTCAGGGTTTGATAGGATTAACATAGTGAAAATGGCCATCCTGCCAAAAGCAATCTACAGATTCAATGCAATTCCCATCAGAATACCAACACAATTCTTTACAGACCTTGAAAGAAAGATTCTCAGCTTCATATGGAGAAACAAAAAACCCAGAATTTCCAAAATGATTCT
>REGO01000435.1:1113208-1132610 GCA_010120015.1 Rhombomys opimus | reverse complement strand
GACCAAGAAATAAACCCACACACCTATGAATACTTGAGTTTTGACAAAGAAGTCAAATCATTCAATGGAAAAAAGACAGCATCTTCAACAAACGGTGCTCGTCCAATTAGATGCCTATATGCAGAAAAATTAAAATAGATCCATATTTATCATCCTGCACTAAACTAAAGTCCAAGTGGATCAAAGACCTCAACATAAAACCAGACACATTAGATCGGTTAGAAGAAAAAGTGGGGAACAGCCTAGAACTCATTGGCATAGGAAACAACTTCCTCAACATAACACCAACAACACAGGCTCTAAGAGCAACAATCAATAAATGGGACCTCATGAAACTGAAAATCTTCTGTAAAGGAAAGGTCACTGTCATCAAAACAAAAAGACACCCTATAGACTGGGAAAGGATCTTTACTAACCCTATATCTGACAGAGGGCTAATGTCCAGAATATATAAAGAACTAAAGAAGTAAAAAAGCAAACAATCAAGTAATCCAATTCAAAAACTGGGGTACAGAGCTAAACAAAGAACTCTCTGTACGGGAATATAGAATGGCAGAGAAACACTTAAAGATATGCTCAACCTCCTTAGCCACCAGAGAGATGCAAATCAGAACTACCCTGAGATTTCACCTTACATCCATCAGAATGGCTAAGATCAAAAACTCAAATGACAACACATGGTGGAGAGGTTGTGGAGAAATGGGAACCCTTCTCCATTGCTGGTAGGAATGTAAACTGGTACAACCACTTTGGAAATCAATCTGGTGCTTTTTCAGACAATTAGGAATAGTGCTTCCTGAAGATCCAGCTATACCACTCCTAGGCATATATACAAAAGTTGCTCAAGTACACAACAAGGACATTTGTTCAACCATGTTTGTAGGAGATTTATTCATAATAGCCAGAACCTGGAAACAACACAGATGTCCCTCAGTGGAGGAATGGATACAGAAATTGTTGTACTTTTACACAATGGATTACTACTCAGCTATTAAAATCAAGGAAATCATGAAATTTGCAGGCAAATGGTGGGATCTAGAAAAGATCATCTTGCATGAGGTATCCCAGAAGCAGAAAGACACATGGTACATACTCACCTATAAGTAGATACATATAACATAGGATAAACATACTAAAATCTACATAAAGAAGAAAAACAAGAATGAGGACTTGGGTTAAGATGGTCAATCCTTAATTAGAAAGACAAATGGGATGGACATTGGACATGGGAGAAAATGAGAAGCAGGATAGGAGCCTACCATATAGGATCTGTGAAAGACTCTACCTAGCAGTGTATCAAAGCAGATGCTGAGACTCATGGCCAAACTTTGGGCAGAGTGCAGGGAATCATATGAAAGAAGAGAGAGTTAGTAAGACCTGGAGAGAACAGGAGCTCCACAAGTACCAAATATATCTAGGCACAGGAGCTTGTCTGAGACTGATTCTCCAACCAAGGACCATGTATGGATATAACCTAGAAACCCTGCTTGGACGTTGCCCACAGCTCAGTATCCAGATGTGTTCCCTAGTAACAGAAACAAGGACTGTCTCTGACATAAACTCTATGGTTAGCTCTTTGATCTCCCCATCCCCCATGGGAGGAGCAGCCTTGCTAGGCCACAGAAGAGGACATTGCAGCCAGTCCTGGTGAGACCTAGGACTCACCAGGAGATAAGCTAGGGTCAGATGGAAGGGGAGGAGAACCTCCCCCATCAGTGGACTTAGAGAGGGGCAGGGAGGAGATGAGGGAGGAAGGGTGGAATTGGGAGGGAATGAAGGAGGTGGCTACAGCTGGGATACAAAGTAAATAAACTGGAATTAATATAAAAAATAAAAAATTAATTTAAAAAAGAAAAAACAATGACACATATAAGTACTCTTGGGATGACACTATATACTCTTTTTGAAGAATATTGTGAGGTAAAGTCTGACTGGCATCACCTAGAGGGAACACATCAAAACCATATTTTTCAGAATTAATTTGCATATAACTATTGTATTTAATCAATGTGCTTGCTAGATGTTATTGCGATTTTTTTCTTATTCTAAAATATTGATATTCAAAGTTAATGTCCTGTCTTTATTCTCTGTCTTTACTCAGATATAGGGTTGGTGATGATCCTTTCCCAGTCTGTAGGCTGTCGTTTTGTTTTAATGACAATATTTTTTTCTTTACTTTCACTGTCCTTTCTTGATTTTAATCTGACTTCACATTAGAGTTTACAAAAATTATTCCTAAGGTGTGTCACAGTACATTTAGACTTTTATGGTAATGTTATAAATAATGTTTCTTTTTCTTTAGAAATACTAGTTACTATTTCCACATTCTAGATGCTTAAGAACACATATTTGTTGTTTTGTGGACTAATATGTCATATTTATTTTACAGAAAATCAGGTTCTGTAAAAGAAGTATTCAGAATGTCAAGTTACTGATTTTAATCTTCACTTTACAACATTATGAAATATTAGCACCTCTCCCTCCCCATCTTCTTCTCTACATTTGAATAAGCAGAACTTAATCAATTGTAAGAAAGTGATCTTGACTATCCACAACTCATCAACCTTATATTATGAGAGAATAAAATAAAACACAGTAGCAATCTAGCCGGAATTTAGAATATTTACAATGAAAAATCAACAAACAACATTCAGAGAAAGATATTAGTCCTGCATAGACTGTATCTTCAGTAGCTTGACATATACAGAAAACAAGGATAGATGAAAGCATCAATGGATAAACACTTTTTTTTTTTAGAAATCATGTTTCTTGAATATAAGCCAGCTATGCAAAAGTGTCTAAGAGCTAGAAAAATTTGTAAGAAAGTAATAAATCCATAGCGCCAAGTGTAAGACCTATATTTTTGAGCTTATTCAAACATTGTCTTAGCAATCTTTTGCAAGTAGATTGGATGTCAATGCAAAGGTTTCAACTGTCTTTGTAGATAACCAGGAATAAAACCTTTAGTTATACAGCAACCATCTCCTCATTTTTGTAAAATCAGGAAAGTATCATCAACTTTATTGGTTGAATTTAATGAGAAAATGTCATCTAAAAGTTTTTTTCTAACCATCTAAATTAAACAATGAAAGATAATATTAAAACAGCAATATAAACTAACATTTTATAAATATTTATAATGTAAATACTAACGCTATATTAACATTTTGCTGTTCTTTTTAAATAAGCATGCCTTATGAAAAAGACCTTCACTATTTGAGATCATAAATATTATATGTATGAGTAATAACAAAATGAAAATTGCATCACTGATCTCTCTTGAAGTATGAACCTCCCAGATGAAAGTAGCCCTACCTTTCTATTTTAATCCTGTCGCTACATTTCAAAATGTATAAGTTTTTATATTTAAAAGACTATACAGAAGAATAAAAACCTGTCATTCTATCTCCATTCCAGATTAAGAGCGGCCTGTTCTGGGGAATAGAGAAACAACCATGTAGAAATAATTACAATCCAAAAGAATTCTTAAATTTCAAGTTTTAATAAAAATGAAGTCAACCTGGGAAATAAAAGCTAGCCAGAAAAAAAAGTGATATTGTTCAGCATATGAGGTTAACTAATAAAAAAAATAGAGGTCATGGCAAACTGTCTAAATTAGGGGCAAATGATTGCTGTCTCTACAGAAGAGCTTTTAGAATCAGAGTTAATAATGAGTGGGATGAGGAACCAGGCTAATTTAAAGCTCATCTTGCAACAGACTACTAAGCCTCCAGGATGTAGTTTAAAACCTTCAGGATGAAGTTTGACTTGGATCAGGAGACATTTATTACTGTGGGAGAGGAATTTAAAGCATGCATACCAGACATTATAATTAAATAAGATATCAGACAAAATAAAACTAATTAATCCTCTGGTCAGGATAAACATATATTTTCCTGGCAGAGGCTCTTCTTACTGCCTAAAGGCAAATGATAGACAATATGACAGCAGGGAAAAAAGGAAGTAGAAAGTTCAGTATTCAGTAGAAGCAGGAGCCAGTACATATCACAGACTTGAGTCCTTCCTAGCTATTAGGGAAGAGGACAGTGGGAGTCACATGGAGGCTCACCAGCAGAAACATATTCTGAAGATGGTGTCACTGGTTAATGTTTTCTGATTTACCTTATCAAAAAGAATGTATTTCATTTTCTGAGAATTTCGTAGCAGAATTTCGTACATGTTGCACTGGCATACAGTGAGATATACCTGGGTAATCCAGAGCTTTCTATTAAAAAATGAACCAAAAAAACTTCTAGCAAAACAGCTTTGTGTTTAAAATAACATGGTGACATCAATTTTAAAAATCACAATTATATTAATATAGCTTAGAAGTAAGTATAGAGAACAGCCATAGCGAATGCTTGATTGGACTTCATTATGAAGAGACAATGAAATGCCAGCTAATTCCTGTGGGCAGACAACAGTGAATGATTGGAATGAGCGCAAACTTCTGTTCTTTCCATAGAAGAATAGTAGAAAAGTCCATCTCACATGGTCTATCCTGTATTTTATCTTCCTCTGTTCTGCATTAGAAACTGTAATTACTATTTTCAGGCCCATCTTAGGAATTAGATGACTTCTTTTCTCAAACTACGCTATAACACATAAACACATGACTGTGATCTTCCTCCACCTCTCTGCAACGTACTAGAAGAGAAGTATATTTCAAATCTAACTGCTCTATTTCCAAGAGGAATAACTCTTATTTAGAAAGAGTATAAAAAGAATCTGAGTGAAAAGACTTTATTGGGTTTCTGCCCATCTATCATTATTTATAGGCTCTCAAGGATAAATAGTCCCATTTTCTGATAACAATTCTATGTGGCTAGCTATTGTATATTGAATCAGACATGAAAAAAGGCAGGTCTTGGAATTTCTTTTTTCTGAAATCTTCTCTGTTGTCCTAAACTTCAATTAAATAACTATACTTTGATTTTCTATTATGAGCCTGTCTTGTTATTTGGCTGTGACCCCCATAATATAAAAGGGAGATACCACACCTTTCTTCCTGTAAAGGTGTTTATAGCCTATGTTGGAAATCACAATTTGTAAGAGGGTATTGTGGGTGTCACTAAATGATCCTGAATCAACTCTGAGGTGTGACATAAAACACAACCTGAAGTAATGGAGTGGTGTATAACTAGGGAAGTAGACTACCTCCGTTCAATTGAGACTTTGATTTCAGTCCTGTTGGCAGGAGTATTCTAGAAGCTCACTAGTATTGCTGTCTTGTGGGTGAGAATATATTGAAGAGCCCAAAGGCAAACTAGAGGGAAAAGTTAACTCCAGAAACTGTGTATAAAATGGTGACATGCTGAAAAGCCCAAAAGCAAAATAGAAACTGGCTAGAAATACTATGTGGAAGAGCTGACATGTTCAAGAGCCCATAGGCAAAATAAGAGAAGTTGGCTAAAAATACCATGTAGAGAGAAGTGACATGTTAGAAAGCCTACAAGCAAAACAGAAATGTTATAAAAAGAGAGAATATTTCTCATTCTGCTAAAAGCATCACTAAGAAAAAAAATATTGGGATTGGAGAGATACCTCTGTAATTAAGTGCACCTCATGATCACACAGAGGACCGATGTTTGATATCTGACACATCCATCAGGTGATTGACAACGCTAGCATCTATAGCTTCAAGGGCTCCGATGTCCTCCTCAGGCCTTCCTGCTATTCTTACCTTCACACACAGCTGCATAAACAACACTAATTTAAAAACTAAGAAAAAAAAGTTCCTCCATTTAAATGTTAACCTGTTATGTGCAGAGATGGTTTGGTGGGGAGGGGCTCTTTTTTTCTGAGCAGTAGGAGTGGGGGAATAAGGGAGGAGGGAGGAAGGATGCAACTGGGAAGAGAAGAGGGAGGGGGTTATGATTTGGATTTAAAGTTAATAAGTTTAAATTTTAAAATGTTAACCTATTAATAAAATATAGTTATGCTCAATAATATTGCGGTTATGTTCTAGGAACTATGATACTTGCATACATTACTATGCTACCTTTAAAATGGCTGTTCCCAGGAGTTTTAGACCTTAGCATTGGGAGAGAGACTATCAGTCACTTCAAGTTTCATGGTTCCATAGCTAGATCTATAAAAGTATATTTCCTAGCTTTCTTTCATGATATCAGTAAGCTCTTATACTTCTGTGGGTCAGATGGAGACATATTGAGAATTTATATCTTACCAGCTTTGTTTAAAATTATTAACAAGTATTTCTGTAAGTATTCTCTTGATGAGTTCCAGGACCCAGAACCAGGTGTAAAATCTGGGTATTGTGGTAAAAATATGACTAAAGCAGATATTCTTGGCAATTTGCTTTCGTCTTTGTATTAACAATAGTTAACATTAGGGCAGAGTGGTCCTTTCTAAGGCCAGGGATCAGAATGAAACTTTTTTTTTCTTTTTAATTTTTATCAAGAGGATTTTAAAAACTTTTTATTGATTCTTTGTGAGTTTTGCATCATGTACTCCAGTCTCACTCATATCTTTCCTCTGCCCTTGTAACCTCCCTCCAAAACAAAACAAAACAAAACAAAACAAAACAAAACAAAACAAAACAAAAAAACACTGTTTAAAAACAAAACAAAAAATCACTGCAGCACTGTTTAAGCCGGACTACCCAATGCTACCATCAGCAGAAGGAAGGGTCATCTCTCCTGCTCCCCTGCTTTCCTGATCTTATGCTCTCCACCAGCTCATTTGCACCCACACTTCTAGAACCACCTTCGTTGTGCTGCCAGGTAGAGCCTTGGAGCATACTCTTCAGTAGGATTTCTTAACCATTGCTTTTTTTAGCCTTACAGTTTGCACTTATTTACATGAGGTGCTCTGACTACGTTTTGGTTAATCTCACACTTTGCCCCTTTCCTCCCTCCCTTTCTCTCTACCGCTCTGGTGTTCCTGGGCCACTCCTTCTAGAACTCCCTCTTCCTTACTTTCCAGAAGACTGTGAGTCTCTTCTTTGTCCACTGTCCTGTCCCGGTTAAAGTTGACTATGAACCACATTCTTTATCTAATGCATTTTGGTGTGCTCTTAAGTCTCTTTTACATTTAAAGCACTTGTAATCAGCTATGGACAAGGCATACTTTTGTAGATATTCTGAAACAGCATATTTTAAAAGTAAAAATGTATGTATATACTTCTGAAATAGGCACACATTGGACTTTATGCAAACCCTTAAGAAAGTACTCATAGAAATTAATAGTTCTGGAAGGAAGTAAAAAAAATGTAGATTATAGCTGTGAAACTTTTCTGTAGAAGAAAATATTTCCTCATGTTAGAGTGTCTCATGATTCTTCATTCTGACACTCATGGAAAGAGAGTACCTCAAGCGAGGAGCTACCTCCACCAGATATGCTTGACGGCATGTCTGTGGAGCTTGAATACTAATTGATATAGGAAAAGAGACTAATATGTTTATGTTTATAAGCCTAAAATGGTATTAGAATCTCTTCTTATTTATATAACTCATTAACACTTAAATACAAATTTTTAGCATGATACTACATCATGAAAAATAATAGAATTAATTAAATTTCTTTTTAAATACATTCAGACTTTGCATTTTATTCTTTTATAATGTATCTTTTCAATCTACTTCCATGGTTCATATTATTTATCCTATCTATGACCACATTACCAGATTACCTCCTGCCTCTCAACCGTGTAGAAAGTAACACTTCTGAAGAAGTTATAAAAATGTTAAGGATAGTCTTATATTTCTCAAACATTTAGTAAAAACAACCTCTTCCATTCCTGCTACTAAATTACATATTAGTTGTCCACTTTTCTGGGTAGATATGTGTTTGTTTATTTTATTCAGGTCCCTCTTACTTTATTTTTTACTATTTTCCCCTCTACTACCCTCCCAGCCAAACTCTCTTCCAATTCACTATTTTAATGTTGTGTATGTGAGAGAGAGACAGAGAAAGAGAGAGAAAGAGACTTTAAGACTGTCTGATTCTGAGTCAAACATCAAAGACTGATAGGATTAATAGTAAGTATACCAGAGTACCTTTCCCAGTCTCCCAGAACTTATGATATGCCAGGAAATGGATAGTATGTGTAGAGCCCCTTGACCTTCCCTTCTGCATAGCTGAATGTTATGACCATCCCACTTTCATCAACTTAGTGCCTGTCTGCAGAGATACTATGTATTAATTTTTGCCAAGGTTCTGCTTTGTTTGCAAGATGGTATTTCCCAAACTTCTTCCCACTGTTTGCCTCTAATATTCTTTATGCTGCTTCTGCAACATTCTCTTTGCCTTAAGCTATTTTTTAGCCTTAGTCTTCCAACTATTTTTTTTTATTCTCAGCATCTTCTACTGTTGCAAGTATTCATATATACATTGGCACACTGCAAAAAGTGGCTTCTGTGTTGAAGGCTGAAAGCAACTTTTGTCTGTAGATGCAACCATAAATATATAGTGACTGTCTTAACCCTATGTCAATTAGTCTAAGTCACTATCTTAGACCAGGTTTATAGTTCTTATCATCAAGTCAATCATATATAGAAACCCCAAATCTAATTAGGTAGTAACAGATTAGGTCCACAACAGAAACTGTTACTTCAGTGGGTACATTGTGTTTAGCATGCTGGTATTGTAGTTCATAGAGTTTACAGCTGAGTTACCATGCCTTTATCCCACAGAGTATCCACAAGACCAGCTAGTACCACGAGAGGCAGCCACTCAGAGAGTATATTTTAATCTATTTATAGCTTGATTTCTCTATATCTTCCATCATCAGTAGAATCTTTGCAATTAGTTCTTGTGGGTATGTAAGAGGGATGCTACAACTGTATTACTTGGGGTACACTGAGGGACTTTTGGATCTACTACTCCTATGGAAGTAACTCAAACTTGTGGTAATCTATTGCTCCTGCTTGAACCTTTTCGCTACTCATATATCACCTTTCCACCCTCATTTAAGTTATGTGATATTGTCTCTTCTGCATCCTTTTCAGATTCTTGGATTTTTAAAGTACTAAAATGTAAACATAGAAAGGTAAGGAGTTAGGACTAATATCTATGTATAAGGGAAAATGAGCTATTTTCTTTTCTAGCCCTTAGTTACTTTACTCAGTACAAAATTTTCTGGTTATATCCATTTTCATACAAGTTTCAATATTACATTTTTCATTATAACTGAATAAAATTCTATTGTGAATATATCTCACAGATTTATTATTCATCTATCAGCTGATGCATATCTAAATTAACCCACTTTTCTATTTATTATGAAAAGAGCTGTAATGAATGTATGTGTGAGAGAGTGTGTGTATATGTGTATCTGAGTATGTGTCTGTGTGAGTAGTAGTAGTAATTTTTGAGAATTCTGTTTTTAGTTCTAGAAATTATATTTACTTGAGTGGGTTTTTAAAGTTAATTCCTTGAGCTCAGTGCATACTCTACTTTACTAATCTCCTGTCAAATGCATAGCTAGGGGATATTTTCTTGGATTCCCTATTCTCTACTAGATACCTCCTCATGCCATAATGGTTTTCTTTGCCAGACAGATTTTTTACTTTAGTGCGATCTCATTTGTTGATGGCTTGTTAGTCTTACTTTCTGTGTTACAAAAGTCATATTCAGAAAATCCTTACTAAAATGTATTGGGGTTGAAGTATAGCTTCCACCTTTTTGTATAGTAGGTGGAGGTGTTTATCAGCCTTAAGAGTTCTCTGGATGGGACAAGATGGTGGTGCCAGGAGAACACTGCATCTGAGGAGCAGGATAACATTTTCCATACAGCGACGAAGAGAATGAACTCTGGGCCCTAAAACAACAGCGATCATGTTTCCCAAGTGAGAGGAAACCCCCACGGTGTTGGAATCAGTCGGGTCCACTCTCAGGTCACCCAGCCAGAACCTGGAAGAGACCCCGGGTCGTGCAGGCAATAGGTTGCCAGACCAGAGCCACATGCCTGCATGTCCTGATCAACTTCCCAGGCTGATTGGTGGGCACAAAAGACACCAGAGACTGGGAATCCCTGTCAGGAGAAAACCCCACAGGGAAGGAAGGAAACGGTACTGACTTGGGTCACCCAGTCTTTCCCTGGAAAAAAATCTCACAGACCAGCGAGTATGAGCCACCATCACTGACCTCGGCTCCAGCTGAGGTCACAGACAGTTGCTGTGCACCATCTCTCTGGCACCGACAGAGCTGTGTGCCCTACGGCAAGAGACTGGGAGTTCCTATCAGGAGAAATCCTCACAGTGAACAAAGCAAAGGGGACAGACTTAGGCCACCCAGTATATCCCTGGAAAAGGCCCCGCAGACTGGCCTAAGCCAGGGACCTGCTGTGCACCAGATAGCCTGCTGTTACCAGGAGAGCTGTATCCACCTCCACAGATTACCGCTTGGGTACTGGGGCACAGAGCCCCAACATCAGACCTACAAAAGCCTGGAATCCCCAAGATCAACCCCCAGATACTGCTTCAAGGGGAAACCAGTTATCCCTAACAAAACTGACCAAACCACGGGACACACAGGTTATAGCAGCAGATCACTAAATTTACACCAAGAAACCCAGAAACAGGGAGACTGTCTTCAGGACTTCTCCTGGTGAGAGGAGAGCCCTCTTGACTAACAAGGACCACAGTTACCACTCAGGTCTCTCTCTATGCCTGAGGTGAGCAGCGCCAACTCCTGAAAAACACCGGCCATCCAGTGACTATACCCAAAAAGCTCAGAAGGCTTCCTTCAGGAAAGAACATTTTCCTGCCAAGGGGATTCTCTCTACAACAGGATTCCAGGAACCACCAGAAACTAACACCCAACAACTGAGATGGCCCAATGGGTAAAGGTCAGCATAAAAGCTCAACCAACAAAAGAAAGAGCAATATAGCATCTCCAGAACCCAGTTATCCAGGGGCAAGTAGCCCTAGACACCCCGGCATAATTGAAATTCAAGAAGAAGACCTAACATCCATGCTCATGAAGAGGATACAGAGGAAACAAATAAAATATGTAAAGACCTAGAGGAAAATAAACTCAAACAGATTATGGCCATCTGTAAAGAAATAGAAGAAGGTAAAAACAAACAGATTATGGCCATCCATAAAGAAATACAGGAAGTTGCAGCCAAACAGTTTGTGGCCTTTAGAGAGGAAATGCTTAAATCACTGAATGAAATAAAAAATAAAAATAAAAACAGAAGATTGTTCAAACAGCTGAAGGAATTGACATAACAGGGAAATACAGTCAGACAGGTAAAGGAAATCAACAAAACGGTTCGAGATCTGAAGACAGAATTGGAAAAATTAAAGAAAACACAAATGGAGGAAATTGTTGAGAGAAGTAACTTAGGGAAGAAAACAGGAACCACAGAGGTTAGCATAACCAATAGACTACAAGAGATGAAAGAAAGAATCTCAGGTGTGGAAGACACAATGGAAGAAATAGATGTATTTGTCAAAGAAAATGTTAAATCTAAAAAATTCTGACACAGACCATCCAAGAAATTCAAGACAGCATAAAAGACAAAACCTAAGAATATTATGAATAGAGGAAAAAGAAGATTCCCTGCTCCAAGGCCCAGAAAATATTTTCAACAAATCACTGAAGAAAATTTTCCCAACTTAAAGGAGAGGCCAATAAGATTACAAGAGGTCTACAGAACACAAAATAAATTAAACCAGAAAAGAAAATCCTCCTGCCACATAATAATGAAAACAGTAAGTATGCAGAACAAAGAAAAGATACTAAAAGCTGCAAGGGAAAAAGGCCAAGTAACATATAATGGCAAACCCATTAGAATTACACCTGACTTTTCAATAGAGACTATGAAAGCCAGAAGGGCCTGGACAGATATCATGCAGACCCTAAAAGAACACATATGTCAGCCCAGGCTACTATACCCAGCAAAAATCTCAGACTTCATAGATGGAGAAAACAATATATTCAATGACAAAAACAAATTTCAACAATACCTACACACAAATCCAGCGTTACAGAAGAGACTAGAAGGGAAAATAAAACCCAAGAAAATTAGCTACTTTCAAGAAAACACAGGAAATAATAAACCTCACTACAGTAAAACAAAAAGCAACCAAGCACACAACCTTATAACCACAGCCAACATCAATATCAAAGTATATAACAGCCACTGGTCATTAATGTCTTTCAACTTCAATGGACTCAATTCTCCAATAAAAAAGACACAGACTAACAGAATGGATGCGTAAACAAAACCCAGCAATCGGTTGCATACAAGAAACACACCTAAGTCACAAAGATAGACATTACCTGAGGGTAAAGGGTTGGAAGACAGCTTTCCAAGCAAATGGACCCAAGAATCTAGCGGGAGTAGGACATTTCATACTCATCAAGGGAAAATTCCACCAGGAAGACATCACAAACCTGAACATCTATGCCCCAAATAGAAGGGGACCCACATTTGTAAAAGAAACATTGATAAAACTTAAACCACACATAGATTCCCAGACATTAATAGTGGGAGAATTCAACACCCCACTCTCAACAAAAGACAGGTCAACAAAACAGAGATTAAACAAAGAAACAATGTCTCTGACAGAGGTCATGAATTAAATGGACCTAACAGGCATTTACAGAACATTACACCCAAACACAAAAGAATTTACCTTCTTCTCAGCACCTCATGGAACTTTCTCCAAAATAGACCATACAGTGGGTCATAAAGCAAGCCTTAAGAGAGACAAGAAGATTGAAATAATACCTTGTATCCTATCTGATCACCATGGAATAAAGCTGGACCTCAACAACAACAGAAATAGCAAAAAGCCTACACACACATGGAAACTGAACAACTTGTTACTAAATGAGAGCTGGGTCAGGGAAGAAATAAAGAAAGAAATTAAAGTCTTCCTAGAACTCAATGAAAATGAAGACACAACATACCAAACTTGTGGGACACAATGAAAGCAGTGCTAAGAGGAAAGTTCATAGCACTAAGTGCCTTCAAGAAGAAATTTGAGACAGCTCATTCCAGCATCTTAGTGGCTTGCCTAAAAACCCTAGAAAAAGAAGAAGCAGACACACAAAAAAAGGAGTAGATGGCTGGAAATGATCAAACTCAGGGCTGAAATCAATCAAGTATAAACAAATAAAATAATTCAAAGAAACAATGAAACCATGAGCTGGTTCTTTGAGAAAGTCAAAGTTAAAAAAAAGCCAAGCTAACTAAAAGTCATAGAGACACCATCCAAATCAACAAAATCAGAAATGAAAAGAGGGACATATCTAGAGACACTGAGGAAATCCAAACAATCATTAGGATTTACTTCCAAAGTCTATATTCCACAAAATTTGAAAATCTAAATGAAATGGACAATTTTCTTGATCATTTCGACTCACCAAAACTGAATCATGTCCAGGTAAATCAATTAAATAGTCCTATATCCCCCAAGAAAATAAAAGTGGTCATTGAAAGTCTCACATCCAAAAAAAAGCCCAGGACCAGAGGGATTCAGCACAGAATTCTACCGGGCCTTCAAAGAAGAGCTAACTCCACTTCTCTTCAAACTGTTCCACAAAGTAGAAACAGAAGGAACATTACCAAACCCATTCTATGAAGCCACAGTCACTCACGTTGGTGCCTAAACCTCACAAAGACCCAACAAAGAAAGAGAATTTCAGGCCAATCTCCCTTATGAACATTGATGCAAAAATACTCACCAAAATCCTTGCAAACCGAATAGAAGAAAACATCAAAGATATTATCCACTATGACTAAGTAGGCTTCATCCCAGGCATGCAGGGGTGGTTCGATATACAAAAATCCATCAATGTGATCCACCATATTAACAAACTGAAAGAAAAAAAAACTCATGTTAATCTGCCTAAATGCTGAAAAAACATTTGACAATATCCAACATCCATTCAAGTTTAAAAAATTGGAGAGATCAGGGATACAAGACACATATCTAAATATAGTAAAGGCAATATACAGCAAGCCTATAGCCAACATCAAACTGAACGGAGAGAAACTTAAAGAAATCCCACTGAAAATCAGGGACAAGGCAAGGCTGCCCACTCTCTCCATATCTCTTCAACATAGTCTGGGAGTCCTTGCTAGAGCAATAAGACATTTGAAGGAGATCAAGGGGATACAAATTGGAAAGGAAGAACTCAAATTATCACTATTTGCAGATGATATGATAGCATATTGAGTGACCTCAGAAACTCTACCAGGGAAATCCTACAGCTGATAAACACCTTCAGCAAAGGTGTTTGGCTGGATACAAAATGAACTAAAAAAAAAAAAATCATTAGCCCTCCTGTATAAAAAAGACAAAAGGGCTGAGAAAGAAATTAGGAAAACAATACCCTTCACAGTAGCCACAAAAGACATAAAGTACCTTAGTGTAACCCTAACCAAGCAAATCAAAGACTTGTATGAAAAAAAATTTCAAGTTGCTGAAGAAAGAATTAGAAGAAGATATCAGAAGATGGAAAGATCTCCCATACTCATGGCTTGGCAGGATTAACATAGTAAAAATGGCCATCTCTTCAAAAGCAACCTATAGATTCAATGCAATTGCATCAAATTACCAACACAATTCTTTACAGACCTGGAAAGAAAAATTCTCAACTTCATATGGAATAACAAGAAACCCAGAATTGCTAAAACAATCCATTACAATAAAAGATCTTCTGGAGGTATCTCCATTTCTAATTTTAAGCAATACTATAGAGCAACAGTTATAAAAACTGGCATAGAAACAGAATGGTGGATCAATGAAACCAAACAGAAGATCCAGAAATATATCCACACTTATGGGCACTTGATCTTTGACAAAGAAGCCAAAAGCATACAATGGAAAAAAGATAGCATCTTCAACAAATGGTGCTGGTCTAACTGGTTATCTACATGTAGAAAAATGCAAATATATCCATACCTATCACCCTTCATAAAACTAAAGTAAAAGTGGATCAAAGACCTCAATATAAAACCAGACACATTAAATCCGCTAGAAGAAAAAGTGGGGAATACCCTAGAACTCATTGGTACAGGAGAAAACTTCCTGAACAGAACACCAACAAAACATGCTCTAAGAGCAACAATCAATAAATGGGACCTCATGAAACTGAAAAGCTTCTGCAAAGCAAAGAACACCTTCATCAAAACAAAACAACTGCCTACAGATTGGGAAAGAATCTTCACCAACCCTTTATCTTACAGAGGGCTAATATTCAGTATATATAAAGAACTAAAGAAGCTGAAAAGCAACGAACCAAGTAATCCAATTTAAAAATGGGGAACCGAGCTATACAGAGAATTCTCTGTAGAAGAATATGGAATGGCAGAGAAACACTTAAAGAAATGCTCAACCTCATTAGCCATTACAGAAATGCAAATCAAAACAACCCTGAGATTTCACCTTACCCCCATCAGAATGGCCAAGATGAAAAACTCAAGGGACAACACATGCTGAGGCGGTTGTGGAGAAAGGGGAACGCTCCTCCACTGCTGGTGGGAATGTAAACTTGTACAACCACTCTGGAAATCAATCTGGTGCTTTTGCAGACAGCTAGGGATAGTGCATCCTCAAGATCCAGCCATACCACTCCTAGGCATATATCCAAAAGAGGCTTAAATACTCAGTAAGGACATTTCCTCAACCATGTTTGTATCAGCTTCATTTGTAATAGCCAGAAGCTGGAAACAGCCCAGATGCCCCTCAACTGAAGAATGGATGCAGAAATTGTGGTACAGCTACAGGATTGAGTATTACTCTGCAATGAAAAACAAGGAAATCATGAAATTTGTAGGTAAATGGTGAGACCTGGAAAGGATCATCCTGAGTGAACTGTCCCAGAAGCACAAAGACACACATGGTAAATACTCACTCATATAGACATATAACATAGGATAAACCTACTAAAATCTGTACATCTAAAGAAAATAATCAAGAGAGAGGCCTCTGAAGAAAACATTCAATCCCCATCCTGAAAGAGAAAGAGGAAGGACATCAGAAGAAGAAGAAAACAGGAAACAACCTAGGAACCTGCCACAGAGGGCCTCTGAAAGGCTCTGCCCTGCAGACTATCAAAGCAGACGCTGAGACTTATAGTCAATTGTTGGGCATAGTGCATGGAATCTTATGAAAAAAGTGGGAAACAGGAAAATCTGGAGAGGACAGGAACCCCACAAAGAGAGCAACAGAACCAGAAAATTTGAACACAGGGGTCTTCCCAGAGACTTGTACTCCAACCAAGTACCAGGCATGGAGATCACCTAGAACCCCTGCACAGATGTAGCCCATGGCAGTTTAGTGTCCAAGTAGGTTCCATAGTAATGGGAAGAGGGACTGCCTCTGACATAATCTGATTGGTCTGCTCTTTGATCACCTCCCCCTGAGGAGAGACCACCAGGCTTACCAGGCCACAGAAGATGACAATGCAGCCACTCCTGATGTGATCTAATAGACTAAGATCAGAAGGAAGGAATGGGGATTTCCCCTATCAGTGGACTTGGGGTGGGGCATATGTGAAGAAAGGGAAGGGAGGGTGGAACTGGCAAGGAGGGAGGGAGGGGCTTATGGGGGGGATACAAAGTGAATAAAGTGTAATTAATAAAAAATAAATAAAATTATACATTGAAAACAAAAAAGAGTTCTCTGGTAGAATCTTGGGTGTTAATTATGTATACAGTCATATCATTTGTGACTAGTGATCCTTGAATTCTTCCCTTCCGATTTGTATCCCCTGGATCACCTTTACGTGTCTTAGCGCCTTAGCTATTATTTTTAGTATTATATTGAATAGGTATGGTGAGAATGGTCAGCCTGTCTTGTCCCTTATTTTAGAAGGAATGTGTTAAGTCTTTCTCCATTTAACTTGATGTTGGCTATTAGCTTGCTGCATATTGCTTTTATTGTGTTATATGTGTGTTTTGTATACCTGATTTCTCCAACACTTTAAACATGAATGGGTGTTGGATTTTGTCAAAGGCTTTTTTTTTGCATCCAATGAGATTATCGTGTGTGTGTGTGTGTGTGTGTGTGTGTGTGTTTGTGTTTGTGTTTCTTGGAGTTTGTTTATATGGTGGACTATCTTGGTGGATTTTCTAGAATATTTCTCTATCTCTAGAAAAATACAAATGCTAATCTCCTGAAATCGGGCAACGTATTTGTTGTCTAGAAGGACTTTTTTAAAAGTTATTTATTATTATTATTATTATTATTATGTGTTATTTATTAAGTCTTGAGCACTATACATCTCAACTATTTATCAGACAGACCTGGTAAGAACAGTGAGCAACTAAGGGTAAAATTGTAAAACAAAAAGAATAAAACCAAAATGAAAGTAAGTATAAGTCAAGTTAAATGATATTAATTTCAAAATAGAGAACATTTTAGCCTAAATAAATACAATAGAGGAGACTTTAATTCAGGATACACGGTTGAATGACTTCAAAATTTCCAGATACTGTTGGGTTTGAAGCATGGATAGAATATCTATGTGTAAGACACAAGAATATTCCCCAAATAAAAACTATCATATTGAGGGTATGATATAAAGGAGTAACAAAACTGCTAGTTAGGCTGTATAAATAATTTTTACAATTCTCTGGAAATAGGTCCAGTGTACCCAAAGGCTTACAAAATTAACAATGCAGAATTGTGGGAATAATGTGCCTCTTTTTGGCAGAATGTCAGGTGCAGGCACACAGCTGCTCTACATTCCCTCTCTACCACAGAGAACAAAGTGATCTCTCCTAAACTGTCAGGATAAACAAGGGGAGAGAATGATTGTTTTGTGATCCATTGAAAGTAGAGTAGAAAATAAAAGGAGCAAACAAACTACAACAAACCCCTCCCACTCCCTGGACTTCCTGTCGTCTTCGTTTCACTTACTCTAAAACTGCTACTTACCAGGAAACAGTTGAGACTTTCAGATTTAAAGGAATGTTCTTTTTATGTTCCCAGCTCCCCATACAAGGTCATATTTGAAGGAAAGTAAACAGCCTTCAAGAGGAAGCCAAGAAAGTTTGCTTTTTTTGGGTCCAGGAATTTACTAAAATCAGGTTTTATTAGACTTACAAACATGAGCCATATGGCAGTCCCTTGTTGAGGACTCTCTAGCTTAAATTCCTTCTTTTTTTATGTTTGGAAGCCCTAGGTTAGTGGCATTGTGATACTTTCTCTGATAGATTTAATACATTATGATATGCCTTTAACTAAGACCATTTGTAAACAATTATTTTTAAGATAACCAATTGGCCTGGCAAGTACAGGACAACGCTTTCAACTGCTAGAGCAACATTAAATCTAGAATTGTATAACTAGCAGAAATGGGCTTTGAAAATGCACATAGCATTCAAGTCTACCTCTGTATGCTTTTATGCTAAGTGGCCTATTATCTCCACCAATTTAGACACAGGTATCATATCACCTTTTTGTTCATACCTCATCAGAGTGGCAACATCTACCACTACTATGGAAAATTCTGCAGGCTTATCTGTCTGGCCACAACAGGAGTTTTTATGGAAGGTGCCATTTCTTTTAAAAAAATGTGGCAGTCATATATATATATATATATATTCATTTTTAGGCTGCTGTAAATAGCTTTCAAGGAAATAAATGAAAACTGGCTCTGAAGAAAAGACATCTCATATCTTTGCTCATAGAACCTGTAGAGTAATTTTGGTAACAACCCAGATGTCATCAGAAAATATATCCCAGTAGATACTCAAAGTCAGAAGTGACTGTTGAACATTTAGAGGCAATAGAGGAAGAGCTGCTATTCTTGTTAGACTTATTTTTCCTCTCAAAAGACAGCATGGTCCTTTACTTCTACAGTAATGTATAGGGAAGCTTCTGAAGCAGTCACAGCCACCAAGAGCAAACATGTGTCAACTATCCTTTATTTTATTTTATTTATTTATTTTTTTAAGAAGAGCTGATAACTAAGCAGATCAAAGATTATATGTGTCTAAGACAGGGGTAGGACTACATTTAAGTGTTCTTCAACCTCAGATAGTGAAGAATGTGTTAGTTATGTATTTGCCACTGTGAAAGTTATGTTTTCTCAGAGGCAAAACTACATATGCCAAGGAGGCTTTATTTGGACTCATGTTTTCAGAGATTTTATCTGTTGTCACTGGCTCTATTGTTTCTGAGCCTTTATGTGGCAGAGTATGATGGTTTTGGGGAATGGACAAAGTTATTCATTGTCACCAGGAAGCAAAACAGGGAAAAGAAGGCAGGACAATATATCCTTTAAAGGAAAGCTCCAGTAATATAAATCATCGTGGGCTTTGCTTCCTAACAATAAAGATATCAATTTTATTAATTTTCCAGTGAATTAAAAGCTCTTCCAATTGAATCACCTCAAAATAATTGAGCTACTAGCCTTTAATATGTGAAACTTTGTCTCTGCTGAGGGGTTTAAGAACCAAACTGTACCAAAA
>REGO01000435.1:1099206-1113158 GCA_010120015.1 Rhombomys opimus | reverse complement strand
AAAAAAAAACCACTGATGAGGCAATTTGAAGATCTAAAGATAAGGCTTTTGTGAAATAATTGGAGTTAGACTAGGATTAGACTGTGTAGTACCCTTAAGAGAACAAAATATTTCTCTCCAAATCTTCCTCATATCAAGACTATTCTCTTATTTCATTGATGACTTTAGAGGAGGTTGCTAAAAATACAAAAGATTAGGAATCATTTAAATTTTTTAAGAACTTGTTCATTCGTATGGTAATAATATTCTTCCTTAACTGCTGTGCATTAAGAAATAATTTCTTTTTAGGAATATAGGTTTTTGTATGTTTATCCTATATTATGTGGCTAATATCCACCTATAAATGAGTATATACCATTTTCTGCTTCTGGGTTACCTCACTAAAGATTATCTTTTCGAGTTCCCGCCATTTGTCTGCAAATTTCATGATTTCCTTGTTTTTAATAGTTGAGTAGTATTCCACTGTACAAATGTACCACAATTTCTGTATCCATTCCTACGTTAAGGGACATCTAGGTTGTTTCCAGATTCTGGCTATTACAAACAGAGCTGCTACGAACATGGCTGAGCAAATGTCCTTGTTGTGTACTTGAGTATATTTTGGATCTATGCCTAAGAGTGGTATAGCTGGATCTTGAGGTAGCACTATTCCTAATTGTATGAGAAAGTACCAAATTGCTTTCCAAAGTGGCTGTACAAGTTTACATTCCCACCAGCAATGAAGGAGGATTCCCCTTTCTCACATCCTCTCCAGCATGTGTTGTCACTTGAGTTTTTGGTCTTAGCCATTCTGATGGGTGTAAGGTGAAATCTCAGGGTCTTTTTGATTTGCATCTCCATGATGACTAAGGATGTTTAGCATTTTTTTAAGTGTTACTCTGCCACTCCATATTCCTCTATTGAGAATTCTCTGTTTAGTTCTGCACCCCATTTTTAATTGCAAAATAACAAGGAAGACCCTAAGGCAGATGCTTAATCCTCATTCAGAAGGACAAACGTGATAGACATCGGAAGCAGAAGACAGGGATACAGGACAAAAGCCTACCACAGAATGCCTCTGAGAGACTGATGATCTAAGTATCAAAGCAGAGGCTGAGACTCATAGCCAAACTTTGGGCATAGTGCAGGGACTCTTAAGAAAGAAGGGAAAGATAAAAAGGCCTGAGGAGGACAGGAGCCCAAAAAGGAGACCAACAGGGCCATAAAAACTGAGCCCTGGGGGCCCTGAAGAGAATGATACCTCAACCAAGGACAACGCATGGAGAGGACCTAAAATCCTGGCTCAGATGTAGCCCATAGACTCATTCTCCAAGTGGGAACCCTAGTAAGGGGAGCAGGGATTTTCTCTGGCGTGAACTCAGTGGCAGGCTCTCTGATCACCTCCCCTTGGGAGGGTTGCTGCCTTGCCAGTCTACAGAGGAAGACAGTGCAAACAGTCCTGATGAGACCTGATAGCCTAGGGTCAAATGGAAGGGATGGAAGACATCTCCTATCATTGAACTAGGGGAGGAGCACAGGGAGAGATGAAAGAGGGAGGGTAGGTTTGGGAGGAGATAGGGAGGGGGCCACAGCCGGGATACAAATTGAATAAATTGTAATAAATGATAATAATAATAATAATAATAATAATAATAAAAGAAAAAAGAGTTGACTAGAAATTGATTTTGAATAGACACAGATTTAAAAAAAATAGAGAGGAAGAATTTCTCTGGAGGAATCTGTGATATCCATAGTAACAAGTGAAAAAATCTAGTTAATTAAAAAAAAAAAGAAAGAAAGAAAAACAAAGCAAACAACAAAAGAAAAATACAATACTCATCTGTGGCTCTAAAACCACTTTTCCTTTTAAATTATATTATCAATATCCAGGTGTTTGCCTGGTATGCTTACTTAATTTTTTTCACAAATAAAGTGAGAAACTAATTCTTCTTATAGATCCCCCAATATTACCAATAAAATGACATCAACATGTGTACAATTTGTCAAGGTTTTTGGGTATCACTAAGTATCTATTATTAAAGTACAGTATTCATTTCCTATGTACTCTTTAATGAACTACATCTTTTCTTAACCAGCCATCCACAACCAATTTTGAGAATTTCTGACTTCAAGGTTATCACTTAAAAGTTTATCACCCTGCACAAAACTAAAGTCGAAGTGAATCAAAGACTTCAACATAAAACCAGATACTCTAAATCAGTTAGAAGAAAAAGTGGGGAAGAGCCTGGAACTCATTGACACAGGAAACACTTCCTGAACAGAACACCAACAGCACAGACTCTAAGAGCAACAATTAATAAATGGGACCTCATGAAACTGAAAAGCTTCTGTAAAGCAAGAGACACTGTTGTCAGAACAAAACAACAGCCTACAGACTGGGAAAGGATCTTCACCAACCCTATATCCCTTCCCTTCCCTTCCCTTCCCTTCCCTTCCCTTCCCTTCCCTTCCCTTCCCTTCCCTTCCCTTCCTTTTCCTTTCCTTCTCTTCCCTCCCCTCCCCTCCCCTCCTGCAATCCATTAAAAAAAATGGAGTATGGAGCTAAAGAGAGAATTCTCTGTAGAAGAATATAGAATGGCAGAGAAACACTTAAAGAGATGCTCAATATCCTTAACCATCAAAGAGATGCAAATCAAAATGACCCTGAAATTTCACCTTACACCTATCCAAATGGCTAAAATCAAAAGCTCAAATGACAACACATGCTGGAGAGGTTGTGAAGAAAGGAGAACCCTTCTCCATTGCTGGTGGGAATGTAAACTAGTATAACCAATCAATCTGGAAATCAATCTGGTGCTTTCTGAGACAATTAGGAACAGTGCTTCCTCAAGATCCAGCTATACCACTCCTAGGCATATATCCAAAAGATGCTCAAGTACACAACAAGGACATTTGCTCAACCATGTTTGTAGCAGCTTTATTTATAATAGCCAGAAACTGGAGACAACCCAGATGTCCATCAACGGAGGAACAGATACAGAAATTGTGGTATTTTTACACAATGGAATACTACTCAGCAATCAAAAACGAGGAAATCATGAAATTTGCAGGCAAATGGTGGGATCTAGAAAAAATCGTTCTAAATTTAAAATATTTATAATTTTTCCATTCTTAGTGACCCTTACCTATACTTCATCCAGTCAATTTAAGAAAAAAATAATATAAATTATCATTTATGTTTTATTAGTAATTAAATATGGCATTTCCATTTTTTCTTTAATTTTGAAAATATTTTCAGAAAAAAAAACACGCATTTTTTCCTTTTTTGCCTTCCTCCAAACCTTCTGTTAAATAATAGAAAATAATTTTTGGTAACCCACTTCATTGAACCTTCTTACTATAATCATTCCTCCTCAATAAAAACCTCATCCTATGGCATTTCCCTTCTTGGAAGTATGTTATTCCAGTTTAAAATCCAAGAGTCCATAGGGAAGAGCTAATCAATCTTTCCATAGAGATAGCATTTTTTATTGTGCTATATACACTCTATATATCTGCATCATGCTGTGTTATTCTACTTTGTTCTTTATTAGCTTATTAGACAGTAGAAGACAGAAGACAATCATAGAAGCCTGGATAAAAACCTTCAGTGTGTTTTGGTCATCAAATAGGGAAAAATTCTAATCCAGCTTCATAGGAAAAGTACATGTGTCTTCAATCTGAAGACTAGAGGAATAGAGAGGACCAGATGTAGACAGCATGTTCCAAGTTATTTTTATAAGCAGAGCTACTCACCAACAACTAGGCTGCCTCATTTCAACATGTGAGATAATTTTAAGGAAACCCTGAAAATTGTACATGGTTTTTAGTTTTGGTGTGAGTTTTGGCCACTCTTTAACCACTCTTGTATAAAAGACTTTAGCTTCTACATTTGACACAATTTATCACTTATTTCTATGTAACCTTCTTTAAAGAGAGAGAGAGAGAGAATTGAGGCAATTATATTGCTGTGCTAAGTTTGGCATGCAATAGTTGATATCCTAACTTTTGATGTTACTGCAAAGCTTGAACCTCTGACTCTGAAGTTGAGAGTAGAAGGTTGTCACCAAAAGTAGACAAGAGAGCTGTCCAAAGTTATTAAATATGTCTGGATCTGACACCAATTGTTCCTATTTCTTATCCTTATCTGAGTGGTATAGACTTCTAAATTAGTACCTGAAAACGTAAATGAAGATTTACCTGATGGAAACAGTATTAGAGTTTTTCTATAATTAAGTCAGTCATGTAATGAAGCATAAACAACTATATTCTTTAATCTATACACACACAATTAAATTGTTAAAGTAGATCACTTTTAATTTCTCCCATCATTACAAACTGTGCAGAAAAATATCAGCAGGATATGAAATATGATACTTTTGTTGGCCTCTTTAATCTAAACTTGCACATTCTTCTCATTTAATATATACAAGGATAATAATAAAAAGGCCAATTAATTCAATAGACTGTCATTCACAAAGGAGACAAATTCCTGAACAAAATACCAACAACCCAAGCTCTATATTAACAATTAATAAATGGTTCATCATGAAACTGAAAAGCTTCTTTAAGTGTCTGTTTTTTTTTTAAATTTTTTAATAATTTTTTTTCAGTTTATTTACTTTACATCCCAAGGAGGTCCCTTCCCACTTTTTCTCCCAGCCCCCTTTCCCCTCTTCCCCTCTCCAATTCACCCCCATAAAATGGAGCCCCTTCCCCCAAATTAACCTTCCCCAGCACATCAAGTCACATAAGGTTTGAGCATATCTTCATCCCCTGAGGCAGGTCAAGGCAGCCCTTCCACAGGGAAATGTTCTAAAGGAAACAATAGAGTCCATGTTAGAAACAACCCCTCCCCTCCACTCCCCAGGTGCTTCATATGAAGACCAAGTCACCCTTTGACTACAGGGTTCCTAGGTCCAAATTATGCATGCTCCTTGGCTGATGTCTCTGAAAGACACCACAGGACTGGGTTAGTTGTGTGTTGCTCTTCTGAGGTTCCTGTCCCTCCAGGTCCTTCCAACTTTCCTCCAACATTACCTCAGGACCCTCAGAGTTTTACCCTATGCTTAGCTGCAAATTCCAACATCTGTCTCGATATTCTGTTGTCTAAAGCCTCCCAGAAAACAGTCAATTTAGGCTCCTATCTACAAACATATCACTGTATCATTTCATTATTAGTGTTAGGGGCTGGATCTCTACCATGGGGTGGGTCTCAGTTTGGGCCAATTATTGTTTGGACATTTCCTCTATCTTTGTTCACTCATTATCCTTAAACTTCTTGTAGGCATGGATTTTGTCAGTGGGTTGTTGTTCCCCTACTTCCATTAGTCCTGCCTAGCTATGAGGTGGTCATTTCAATCTTGATGTCCTCCCTGTTAGGAGTCTCAACTACAATCATACCCATATCCTTCCAGAAGCCTACCCTGTAACAGGCCTCCAGCTTGACCAAGATATTTCACTCCCCAGTTTCCCTTCCTTTAGTGATGGGCTGTTGACTAGAAATGTAAATTGAAAAAAATTATTTCCTATCCGAAGATTTTTCTCATGTTTTATGACACAAGAAAGTAACTCAAACAGAAATTTATATTAAATCCTTGTCATTTCAATGAGTCAAGTTTCCATTCAAATTGTGCTAATGGCATAGATCAATAGATACTTTGTTCTACAAATGAACATATATACATATAATACACTCTGCAATAATGAAGATCTTAACAGAAACAGAATGAGATTAATATGACTATTAACCTTGTAGCATTCTGACACATAATGGTCAAAGGAGGTCAGATAAAATCCATGGTGCCTGTATAATGGAGGTGATTTAGGTAAGATTTTTAATTTTTCAAAAGATGCAATCCTTGACTGATTTGCAGTTACTACTTTTTTTTTCTTAGTTTATTTTTTCTACCTTTAACTTATTTATTTTTTATGTTATTAAATTTTATTTTTTTATAAATTATAGTTTATTCACTTTGTATCCCAGCTATAGCCCCCTCCCTCATCTCTTCCGCAACCCACCTGCCCTCCCTCATCTCCCTCCCATCCTCCTCCCCAAGTCCACTGATAGGCGAGGTCCTCCTCCCCTTCCCTCTGACCCTAGCCTATCAGGTCTCATCAGGACTAGCTGCATTCTTTTTCTCTGTGGCCTAGGACGGCTGTTCCCCCATAAGAGAAAGGTGATCAAAGAGCCAACCACAGGGTTCATGTCAGAGACAGTCTCTGTTCCTATTACTAGAGAACCTACTTGGATACTGAGCTTCCAGGGTCTAAGATACATCTGTGTAGGGGCTCTAGGTTATCTTCATGCATGGTCCTTGGTCCTTGGTTGGAGTATCAGTCTCAGAAAAGACCCCTGGGCCCAGATATTTGGTTCTGTTGCTCTCTTTGTGGAGCTTCTATCCCCTCCAGTTTTTTCTATCTCTCCTTTCTTTCATAAGATTTCCTGCACTCTGCCCAAAGTTTGACTATGGACTTCAGAATCTCCTTTTATACCTTGCTGGGTAAAGTCTTTCAGAGGCCATATATGGTAAGCTCTTGTCTGTTCCCTGTTTTCTCTCTCTTCCAATATCCATCCAATATATTATCCAGGGTCTTCCTTTTTGCTTATCTTATTAAGGGGTACAAATTTTAGTATGTTTATACTATATCTAATATATACTTATAAGTGAGTATATACCATGGGTGTCTTTCCATTTTTGGGATACCTCACTCAAGATGATTTTTTTCTAGTTCCCACTATTTGCCTGCAAATTTCATGATTTTCTTGTTTTTAATAGCTGAGTAGCATTCCATTTTATAAATGTATCATAATTTCTGTAGTCATTCCTCAGTTGAGGGACATCTGGGTTGTATATCTACAAGTAGAAAAAAGCAAATAGATCCATAATTAACACCCTGAACAAAACTGAAGTCCAAGTGGATTAAAGACCTCATACTCATAAAGCCAGATACTCTAAGTCAGTTAAAGAAAAAGTGGGGAAGAGCCTAGAACTCATTGGCACAGGAGACAACTTCCTGAACAGAACACCAACAGCACAGGCTCTAAGAGCAACAATCAATAAATGGGACCTCACAAAGAAGATGGACATCAGAAGAAGGAAAAAAGAGGGAACAAGTCAGGAGCCTGACACAGAGGACCTCTGAAAGACTTATGGCCAACCTTTGGGAAGAGTGCAGCAAATCTTATGAAAGAAGTGGAAAATAGTAATATCTGGAGAGGACAGGAATTCCACAAGGAGAGCAACAGAACCAAATATTATGAGCATTGGGGTCTTTCCTGAGACTGATACACCAACCACGGACCGTGCATGGAGATAACCTAAGACCCCTGCACAGATGTAGCCCATGGCAGTTCAGTATCCAAGTGGGTTCTATTGAAATAGGAACAGGGACTGTCTCTGACATGAACTGATTGGCCTACTCTTTAATTACCTCCCCCTGAGGGGGAAGCAGCATTACCAGGCCACAGAAGAAGACAATGCAGCCACTCCTGATGAGACTTAATTGACTAGGATGAGAAGGAAGGAAAAGAAGTTCTCCGCTATCAGTGGGTTTGGCGAGGGGCATGCATGCAGAGGGGAGAGGAAAAAAAGGGATTGGGATGGGAGGAGGGAGGAAACCACAAGGGGATACAAAATTAATAAAGTGTAATTAATAAAGAATTTTAAAAAAAGAAGGGGAGAAAAAAATAAATGGGACCTCATGAAACTGAAAAGCTTCTGTAAAGCAAAGGACATTGTCATCAGAACAAAATGACAGCCTACAGATTGGGAAAGGTTCTTCACCAACCCTATATCTGACAGAGGGTTAATATTCAGAATATATAAAGAACTCAAGAAGTTAAACAGAAACAAATCAAGTAATCTAATTTAAAAAATGGGCTACAGAGCAAAACAGAGAAATCTCAAAAGAGGAATATCGAATGGCAAAGAAACATTTAAAGAAATGTTCAACATCCTTAGTCATCAGGGAAATGCAAATCAAAATGTCCCTGAGATTTCACCTTATGCCCATCAGAATGGCAAAGATCAAAATCTCAAGTGACAATAAATGCTGGAGAGGATGTGGAGAAAGTGGAAACCTCCTCCATTGCTGGTGGGAATATAAACTTGTACAACCCCTTTAGAAGTCAATCCAGCGCTTTCTCAGACAATTAGGAATAGTGCTACCTCAAGATTGAACTATAGCACTCCTAGGCATATATCCAAAATATGTTCAAGTAATACAACAAGTACATGTGCTCAACCGTGTTTGTAGCAGCTTTATTTGTAATAGGCAGAGTCTGGAAACATCCCAGATGTCAGTCAACTGAGGAATGGAGTTACTACTTTATTTGACAGTTACAAAATGATAATTTATAGCACAGCACATGATCACTGATTAAAAAAATTAATGTCAAAATAAAGACTTATAATAAGAGATCCATTTATATCAATAGACAGAGCTTCCCACATGGAAATTGGAAATGAAATCTGTAGTTGAAGGACATGGTGAGCCCTCAACTAAGAAGAGGAAACTATAATTAAATAATGGGATCAGTTAGATTAGCATGGGTTGAAGATAAATAACAAGCCACAAGCAGTCTTACTTCATGGTTTTTACTTCAAGTTCTTCTTGTGTTCCTGCCTTGACTTCCCTCATTTGTAAACAGGGACTGTGAAGTATAAATATAATAAGCTCTTTCCTTCCCAAGTTACTCATAGTCAAAGTATTTTATCATAGAAACAGAAAGCAAACATGAACATGTGTATTAATATTAAGTGAGTTGTTTTAACATTTCATTGTAGAGAAAATGGTACATAAATCTTTTGCTGTCAAAAACAAAAGAAATGGAGGAAATGATTAAAAAAAACCTCAAGGTACATATTATTTCTCTTTCTAGAAAATGTTTTATTATACATTTTCTGAAAAATGTCAAAGTATATTTGATAAATATGAAAGTCCTTGTTTGGATTATTAACAAAATGAGCGTGTAATAACATAGAGAATTACCTATAGTTATATATTGTGAAGAGGAATTATTTAGAGAAAAATATGAAAGTCAAAAAGCTTTTCCAAACAAAACTACAAAGGAAAAGAACTGTTAAAAATTAAAATTTCTCTACAATAATCACTTGAATTGATTTAAAATATGAAAATAATAGATAAATAGAAATACTAGAAAATTATTTTCAACATCACACAGAATATAAATTCATATTGAAAATTTATCCAACTTTGCAAATGTATTTCATTAACAGAAAGTGAATAAAGATGGAGTTTTTGTCAAAGAGAGGAAATACAGAGAGTCTACTTTTAAAACATTGCCATTCTCAGATGAGTATAATAGCAAGTGACTTTAATCCCAGCCCAATGGAGGCAGAGGCAGGCAAAACTCGTAATTCAAGATCAGCCTTGTCTACAGAGTGAGTTTCAGTCAGCCAGCTCCATACAGAGAAACCATGTCACAATAAATAAACACAAAAACAAATAAAATTTTAAAAAACATTTCAAACATTTGAATACATGCTTAAGTTGAAATGAAATTTGTACTCAAACAGTAAAGAAACATTTAAAGTATAATATAAATGAAATTATAAATGGTTTGACTATGAACCCAGAATGTTTTAGTACTAGTCTACCTGGAAATATTTGTCTGTAAGTCCAGTGATATGACTGCTTTGGCAGTGACCTACTAATTTCTGATATAAAACATTAACTATGTACTTGGCACTGTAATCTTGGTCCAAATCTTTCTTCTGAGGAAGCTAAAATCCTACCAGTGAATCTAATGATGATGTCTTGATAAGTTGACATGTTCTAAAACTGTTATCTAAATATTTTTGTTTATACTCAGGTTAGTGCTGCAGTCACAAAGAACCCTCTTAACACAGAAGGAGATGGTTATTGGACAGATTCATTACAAGTCAAAGTGCAGAAAATAAATGACTGTTGGCTGTTCAGTACTGAGTAGAACAACTATATGTCCTTTCCCAGGTCCAGAGAAAACTGCAGGAGAGAACAGGAAATTTATAGAAATCGGATAATAGGGAAGAACTGTGTGACATTCTGTTTTCTGTTCAGGACATGGTTATTGCTATATAGCACATGATCACAGTGGCTACCTGTGTAAAACCTGTAGAAAATAAGACTAAAAGTTAGAAGAGAATTAGACAGAAGAAGAATCAGAATACAAAATGGATGAGAGTGTGTAACAGGATACAAATAATCACAGTGCACTCTGTGCATATATAAAATGAGTGAAAAGCATAATTTAAATGTAGCACTAGCTCCTGAAGTCTCACTTCTGGCTGAGATGCTATAAACAGTTGATGGCTGCAGGGGAGGGAGATGTTACTCCTGAAAACTAGCCCATGCTTCAGGAGGTCATCCTCTGTCAGTACACAGACAAGCAGCACTAAGTCAGCTCAGTCAATTCATAAAAAAAAAGGAAGAGAGAGAACAGATAAAGTTGAGAGAAAAATGGCTGGGAATAGGGGATGAGTCTGAGGAAAGGGAATGGAGATGAAGCTGATCCAAACATTATGCATGCATGACATTAACAATAAAAGCAAACTGCACTGAATTACCATAAATATTTTACAATTATATTGTATATATTTTTAGCTTTTTCAATGTTTTGTCCTTTGTTTTAGTGATATATAGAATAGGCTGTTTTGTACAATGATAAAAATGGTTTGATACTAATTTTTATTGAAACAGCTTTATACAGATGTTCCATTCTTTAAAATTATGTCCTATACAGTGTAGGATTATATACATATAATATATACATATATATTATATATATATATATTGTTATGGCATACATAAATATGTGTAACTGTCATCACAGTTAACTTTAGAAAATTTTTATCATTACTAAAATAAGTCACCATGTCCTTCATTTCCAATTTCCACTCACAGAAAAAAACAAAGAAAGAAAATAAACACACACAACAACAACAGAAAAACAAAAACAAAACAAAAGAACAAACAAACAAAAACCCACTAGTCTACTTCCTATGTATTCCTATTTGTTTTTAGCTAACTATGGTATGAATAAAGGACCATGTGGATTTTGACTTTTGCCTTCTTTCACTTAGCATGTTTTCAGGCTAACCTCTGTTGCATTGTTTCTCTCAATGAGTGAATAAAGTTATTCCACCTAATAGGCACTGTTTATTCATCCATCTCTCTCTAAGTATTTTTAACATGCCACCAAATTCCATGCTGTACAGAGTAATAAAGGGATTTTCCAATTCAGTCATTGAAAAATTGTGGAAACTCAGTGTGTTCAATAGGTTAGTTAGTAGTCACTGGATTGAAATGTATGCTGCCTGTTTCTAGAGATTATACTCTGAAATACTATGCTCCACTCCCTTTACAATAGGTTAAGCAGTAATTATGCATGTTGAACCAAGAGGATAGAGTAAGAAAACAGAAGTTGTTTATAGAAGTATTAACAAACACCAATAACTTATTTGACTATATATATAAGTAAAATATTTGAGTATGACAGCAACTCTAGAAATTCAAAGCTATGATATATCAATATCATGATTATAAGGCAACCACAAAAATAGTTCTCAAACAATTAATGACATAGGAAATTGAAGCGAGCATAGCCTTTTGTAAAGAATGTTTGTGGATTATTCTATGGCTTTATACACCAGTTCCTCATTTGTTAAATAGTCTTAATGAAAACTTTCAGTTCATAGGGAATGTTGGGATGATTATATAAAATGTATGAACAATGTAAAGTATAATTTATGTGTTTTTATATAACTGTTAGCCACAGATCACACCATGGAGAAAGAGACAGAGACAGATAAAAAATACATAAACACAAATGATTTCTTAAAAAAAGTAATTTAAACATTCTTTTATATTTCTCCTGACAACCTTATTTGCCCTAAATTGTTAAATAGTACATGAAATAAAGTAGACATACAGCAATACCTACAGGAATATTCTGCCCAGCCTCTGATTTCATAGGATTTGACTCAGCTGGATCCAGAGTAACTGTTCTGAATTTATTCTGAGATTTGACACTGGAAACTTCAACATTGTGTTCACACTCTATATAATCTTTATCCTTAAGTGAGAAAAGTTGCTTTCACGACATTCTTTGAAAAGAAGACGACCAAGATGATCCCAGTAAGAAACAGGTGCTTAGCAGTCTCAGAGCAAATGGCAAGCTGCATTGCAGAGACTTTTTGCCACTGTCAGATATTACTTAGAAACCTCCCCACCTAGCTAAGCACACAGTTGGTGGAGCAAAGAGGCCTCTACCATTCTTGCCTCTGAGAAAAACAAGTCAGTGCCAAAAAACAGTTTTCTAAAATCACATTTATTGCCATCTCTTTAAATAGGCTGTAATTAATTAACACTATGTTCCTCCAATTCAAGTAATATGAGACAGTTGTCAAGACAGATTCAACTTGCTCTAGCCAATATTTCATTAGAAACTAAAGGTTTGCTAGCACTCTTGCATTTTGGCAATAGGGAAAAAGAAAAAAGGAATAAGTTTCCTAAGAGAAATTCACTTCCCATAAATAAGCCTCCACAAGCAAGGAATGCAGTTTAGAGAATCAAACATAGAGTGGCAGATTCCATTTCTTCCTTCTAAATATAGTTTTATAGAATATTCATTCTGATTGTAAAATGATACAGGTACTCAGGTCTTACCTGATATTCCAAAAAACATTCAATCTCTGAAAATAAAACAAGTTTGCAACAACTCACTTTATGAAAAAAGCTACCTGTTCTGAGTTGAAATAAAACTGAATTAGCACATTTACTGTGAAGACCAAGACATTTTGCTGCAAAATACTCACATGTTTGCTTACTGGTACCTCCCAAACCAGACAATCTGTAACCTACTGTAAATTACATACCCCTAGTAATCAGCATGAATTATAAACTGTCCCAGTTATAAAACATATTTTGTTATATTGATTTTGAAAAAAAATGTATACTGTTTAAATTGTATATCCCAAGGCAACTTACTTTTATTTTTAAGAACAAAAAATAAAAGCAAGATATCATATGATGAGTGGGGCGGAGCAAGATGGCGACTAGCACACACAGTTTCTGAGCGGTGGAATACCTAAACTACTGAGTTGGTGAATGGAAGGACCTCTAACCCAGGAAAACAACCATGAGGATTTCTAAACAACAGGGAACATCGCAGGAGGTGAAAACAGAATCCAACATTCTGTTGCATTAAAGAAACACACCTATGCAACAAAGATAAACACTACCTCAGAGTAAAGGGCTGGAAAACTGTTTTTCAAGCAAATGGTTCCAGAAAAAAAGCTGGAGTAGCCATCCTAATATCTAATAAAATAGACTTTCAACCCAAGTTAATCAAAAAAGATAAGGAGGGCCACTATATTCTCATCAAGGAAAAATCCACCAAGAGGACATCACAATCTTGAATATCTATGCCCCAAATACAAGAGCATCTACATTCATAAAAGAAACATTATTAAAGCTTAAATCATACATCGATCCTAATACCTTAATAGTGGGAGACTTCAACACTCCACTCTTACCAGGGGACAGATCAACTAGACAGACACCAAATAGGGAAATAAAAGCACTCACAGAATCCCTAAATCAAATGGACCTAATAGACATCTACAGATCTTTTCACCCAAGCTCAAAAGAGTATACCTTCTTTTCAGCACCTCATGGAACCTTCTCCAAAATAGACCACATAGTGGGTCACAAAGCAAGCCTCAACAGATACAAAAGGATTGAAATAATCCCTTGTATACTATCTGACGACCATGGACTAAAGCTAAACATCAACAACAGCAGAAACAACAAAAAGCCGACTCGCACATGGAAACTGAACAACTTAAACCTCAATGACAGCTGGGTTAAGGAAGAAAGAAAGAAAGAAATTAAAGACTTCCTAGAATTCAATGAAAACGAAGGCACAACATACCCAAATTTATGGGACACATTGAAAGCAGTGCTCA